>JAYEAL010000571.1:0-184485 GCA_036419045.1 Scirpophaga incertulas | reverse complement strand
AATATTTGAGCAATGGAGCTTAGGATATTAGCGGTCTAAACTGTATCTTCACTCTTAATTGTATCATATATAAATATATATTAAAAATTGTAACTTAAAATTGGTATTTAACTATACGAACAAGTTTGTTTAGATTCTAATTAAATATGTTAACAGTTGTTAAAAAAAAATAGATGTCTAACTTATTAATTACACAGATTTGAGGTTGAGTCTCGTTCTGTAATACGGGCCTTAAGAGACACACTGTCGCCACGCCGGTAAGGACAGTCCACGTCTTCCAAAACTGATCGTAATCTGTACTCTAAAGGTTTCAGATATTAACTAGTCGAATGGTAGGCTTCACTTTTATATAGTCTGTATGGATAACACCTCATGGCTTGGTATAAAACCCTGCTGGAAACTCTGAAGGTACATTAAACAAATCTTATCATTAAACGTCACAACATGCTCCAAGACAATCTCTTGATAAACTTTATCTGAAAATTTCTTTGCATCATTCATCTTAATTACTTTTGAGTTTTTATGTCACTGTATTTATGGGCAGACATTTTATTATATATTTAACAATTGTTCTTATTAAACATGTCGCTTTTTTATATATGATACAGAATAATGCATCAGTGCAGGTTTTGGTATTGCAAATTTAATATGTTCAGATATTTTAATATTTTATAAATATAAAAGTGTATGTATATGAAGTCAATCAATTCGAACTTTGCCAGCGTAATTGAAATACTTTTGGTAGAACGTGTTTTTTTGCAACTTAGTCCAATCAAATGCTGTCAAATGTTGATGAAATCAGTTTGTAATTTAAAGAACGTGTGTTATTGCAACATAATCTAATTAAATGCTGTCAAATGTTTATGAAATAAGTTTGTAATTTATATAGACTGTGTTATTTCAACGTGATCAATGAAATGCTGTCAAATGTTTATGAAAACAGTTTCTAATTTAAACAACGTGTGTTTCTGCAACGTAATCTAATCAAATGATATCACATGTTTATGTAATCAGTTTATAATTTAAATAGCGTGTGTTATTGCAAAGTAATCTAATCAAATGCTGTCAAATGTTTATTAAGTCAGTTTAAGACTTACGTAATAGAATACATACATCTAAATATATAAAAGAAGAAACTGACTGACTGACATATCAACGCACAGCCCAAACCGCTGTTCCTAGAGATTACAAATTTGGCACGTAGGTTCCTTATAAGGTGTAGGGGTGCACTAAGGAAGGATTTTTCAAAATTCATCCCTTAAGGGGGTGAAATGGGGGTCCAAAGTTTGTATGGAGAAACAAGATTTGTTTGAATATTTTATTCGAAACTTCGCAGGAGCACTCCTAACAATAAATGAGTAAACACGTCTTTCAGGATTTTTGAAAATTCAACCCCTAAAAGGGGGAAATGGGGTGTCAAAGTCTGAAAATCGACAATGGGTATTGTTTCTATGGTTTATCGGGTCGCTGATTACGAAAACAACAATGATTTTAAAATCCAACGTGGCGGACGTGAAATAACATCTCCCCTGTCGGGGTAAAATGGGGTTGAAATGTCTAACTATCAATATGGGTATCGTTTTTATGGTTTTTTGGGACGTTCATTACGAAAATGGCATCGATTTTAAGATTGAATATTGTGGACATGAACATTTCTTGATTGGTTCAGCCAAACATGAGATAATCGCGGACAAACATACATACTTACATACGTACATAAAACATATGGGTCACACTGAGAAGCCCCTTTATGTAGACAGTTGAAAAATACGATTAGTACGCGGGCGAAGCCGCGGGCACAAGCTAGTTTAATATAAACTTTGAAAGATAAAGTTGGCTTTCACGTCCATTTCCGCTCGCATCCATCAAAGTTATAGATCCAAGATACCAAATTAGCCAACTGTTGTAACTAACTTAGGCTCTTTGTTACTATGCTTTGTAAAAAGTTTGTATTTAGCCCAACGAATTCCCTTTTGCCCAGCCTTTTAGCTGAGTGAAGAATTTTAATACGCTGTTATGCTCCAGAGGGTAAGACACTGTTGATGTTACATCTTTCCATTCTCATAGCATTCAATGGAGTGTTTGTTATTCAAATCTAAGGAAATTGCTTGGGTAAATTTATTGCTTTTTATGAGAAGATTGTTATGTTGTCGTCGAAATTCTCGTTTTTAAGAATACTTCAATTGTTATTGGGTTACTTTGTTCGTTTTGTTAATAAAAGAGGTTTCATTTGGTCAATGTTTTGTGTACTATTGAAAATTTATTATTATTTATTGTATATCATAATAACTAGGTTTATGCTATTAAAACACGGTATACTATAATTACTTTTATTTGGAATTATCCACACTTATAATTCGTCACTTATATATATTTAGGTAATCACAAGAGGCAACAAACAACGGAATGCCCACATGGTCGCCTGCATTTACCATTATACCTCGGTTACTCTCAAGTGATAGTCAGTTTAATACTTTCTAGTTTCTAAAACATTTACAGATATAGGACATAATTATCTATATTATCTTAAATTGTGATTAGTATTTTATTTTATGTAAATACATTATAAAGTACGATATTACAAATATCAGTTTAATTGAAACATTATGAGTAACTTCCTATAAAAACTAGATAGGTACTGATTTTATGGCTTGGCTACTAGCACTTTCGAACCACAACCAAACACTGATTGAGAACACTTTTACAGATTAGTTATATATTAAACTAGCTGTTGCCCGCGACTTCGTCTGCGTAAATTTCGAGTTGAATGTTATTGATACACAAATCATATTAATATACGATTTTACCGATTAAAATATTTTTGGTATTTGAAAAAACTACAATAGCGCGTTGTAGAAATTGATTAAATGAAACAGCGCCATCTAGTGATTTATGAAAAAACTAACATGCGTAATGAAACTGATTTACACTTAAATATTTTTTCTGTTCTATTATACTCGTATGTATAGATTAAGCGTGAAGAGGTAATAAACAAACAAACTTTCGCATTTATCATATTATTTTGATAAAAACTGGTTTCGTTTCATCGTATTTTGGTTCCCTGTTCCATCTCACTGCCCACGAACATGCTAAACGTGGCCTTTGGGGTCTTATAACCTGTGGCTCTGTCTACCCCGCAGGGGATAAAGACGTTATCTTATGTATGTATTGTATCATGATGATGAATTGTCTTTAGATTTTAAATTTCCCATGTAACTTATTTAAGAATGGTGTACATTATAATTCGCAATATTATCATGCCTTGAGTTCATTAAAATTACGATAACTTTTTTTTTAATGATCCGATTTTGATGAAACAAAGTTTAGATATTATTCAGAGTTAAAACAAAGCAAATAGTGAAAGTTTCATGCAAATCGGTTCAGTACTTTCGGAGATAAACGTGAACATACATACAGACAGACAGACAGACAGACAGACAGACAAAAAATTCCAAAAATTTTTTTTTGCTTTCTAATAATCTATTTAAGTGCCCCTCTATCCATTTCAGTCAAAAATACTAAATGTACAGACAAAATATTTTTACTGTCTTATTATATGTATAGATAACTGATTATCTACGCGTATAATTATACATATCTAATAATCACGAATTCAACATTTTATTACAAGGGCATTGAAACGTTTGAAATGTACTTACACAGTACGTACTGTTCACATAAAATAAAGTACAAACTGGCGCCCGCGACCTCGTCTGTGCAGGAGAAGATTTCGAATTGCTTATATATTAATGCGGCGTATCTTTATAAATTGCAGCCTATGTGCTATTCTAATTTATAACCTAAGTATATTGTCATAAAGTTTCATTAAACCCATTCAATAGTTATTTGCGTGAAAGAGTATCAAACATCCGTCCATAATCACAAAGTGTAAGAAATATTTATACATTGCAGCCCATAGGCTGATGCTATTCTATTTTATAACCTAAGTATATTATTATAAAGTATCATTAAAATCCATTTAGTAGTTTTTACGTGAAATAGTAACAAACATCCATCCATACAGATGTAGGAATCTTTCTACACTACACACACCAAAATAAATTATTATTTATTTACATATTTTTATTTATTTAATTTAAATCATAATATACTTATATTTACATAACCATCTATAAACATTAACCATCACGTAGACAGTCTGTTTATCAATATATCATAAAAAACAAATATAATTAAAAGTGATTATGGCAATCTATACTAATATTATAAAGAAGTAAAGTTTGTGTGTTTGTAAATTGTAAGGGGTAATCTCGGGATCTACTGAACCGATTTTAAAAATTCTTTCACCAATAGAAAGCCATATTATTGTTGAGTGTCATCATCATCATCATCATCATCATCATCATCATCATCAGCGGACGGCGCGCGATGGCTTCGGGTTTAATTCAGTTCGCTTTCGTGCTCGCTTCGGGGATTATTAATATTATGCCCAACGAAGTGGGCGCGGGTCAGCTAGTTTTAAATAATATTATAGATGACGCATCTCCATATTATGCGACTCTTAAAAGCTGTTACTTAATAGTTATTTATGCAACTGTTGTATAATCAGGACGGCCTGGCTATCCTTTCTCCTGCGCTGTTACCAATTTTGTCGGCGTAAAACGTCTTTCTCTTCTACTCTAGTCTATCACTCGCTATTTCGACACTCACTCACTTTTTCAACATATCAAACCTTTGCTTCGGTCTTCCTCTCCCTAAATGCTCATCCACTTTCATGTCTATAACTTTCCTAGTAATATGATCATTCTTTCTCATGAATACGTGACCATATCAGAAAAGTCTGTATTCTGTCATTTTTCTAACAATAGTACTTTGATACTTCTCCTGATATATTCATTCCTCACTCTCTCCTTTCTTATCACTAGTGATCGGATAATCGGATGCATAATTACCTAAAGTTAGTTTAAGACAAAGTATGGAAACGGCTTTTTATTGTTTTTTTAAATAAAAATCCCGGGATATTTTAGTCAAACTAGCTCACTACTTTCGTATAACACTCTTCATGTAATAAATCGCACGGGGAACTGAAACTAAACTTCATGTAAATACGTATGCATAGTTGTATAAATGAACCCGGAGTCTCGGTCTTTTGAAAATAAATACCACGTGCTAATTTAGTAATTTTCAAACAATATCACTACGTTAAATTTGCAGTCCCGTATTTTCCCGGGATTTTTATTTAACAAAATGTATTTTAAAAAGCCGCTTCCATAATTTGTGAGCCAAAAATTAACTTTAGGTAAATATGCATCCGATTATCCGATCTCTAGTTATCACTCTACACATCCATCTTAAAACGCGGTATAATGAAACGAAATTTATTTTACTACTGAGTATAATGAAATTTATTTTACTACTTAACCATTTCATGCAACGCATACATTTCAAGATATTTACGTCTGATCTCGAGTTACACAATACCATACTTACTAAGCAACAAGGCAGGAGAGAGATATCTCTCCCCTGCCTTGTTGCTTTCATTAATAGCTTTCAATAAAGCAAAAGCTTTTGCTCTTTTTGATCAAATCGTATGATTTGAAACATCTGCAGTACATAGTTCGTAAAATTTATTTTGAACTTTTTCAATTGTATCTTAAAAAAAAATGTTGTATCGGTACAGCGTCATCATCCTCTTGCCCATTTCCCATTATCTGGGGTCGGCGCAGTAGATCTTTTCCTTCCATTCCTCTCTATCAGCCGTCATTTCCATGCTTACTCCTTTCATTCTTATATCATTCTTCACACAATCGATCCATCTTTTATTCGGCCTTCCTCTGCCCGTGTATCCCTCCACTTTCATATTCAACATTCGCTTTGTGACATGACTTTCATCCCTCCGCATCACATGTCCAAACCATGCTAATCTACTTCCTCTCACTTTTTCTACCACTGGCGCTACTTTTAGGCTTCCTCTTATGTACTCATTCCTTATCTTATCCATCCTTGTCACACCACACATCCATCGTAACATTCTCATTTCATTTGTATGCAATCTATTTTCATCCTTCTTCTTGACGGCCCAGCATTCACTTCCATACATGACGACAGGTCGGATGATCGATTTGTAAATTTTCCCCTTCAGCCTTATTGGCATTCGGGGATCGCACGTTGTAGCTGTGACCTGTCGTCATTTCATCCACCCTGCGTTAATCCTATGCTGCACAGCTCTGTCTATTTCGCCGTCGTCCTGAATGAGGGAACCGAGGTACTTGAAATCTGAGCAGGTAGGAAGTATAGCGCCATCTTAAGACATGGGTACAGGACTGGAAAGACCACCGAAATCACAGTACAGATATTCAGTTTTGGTTCTGCTGATCTTTAGGCCAACACTCTCCAGCCTCTGTTGCCACCCCGTCAGTCTGCTTTGTACCTTGATGCCCTCTTCGTATCGGTATGTATCGGTACAGCGTAATAAAGTTAAAAATAGTGTGAAGTAAATACATGATCCCTTTAAAAAAAAAGGGATATGTTGTGAGCCATTTTAAAAGCTATTTTTATTATTTTCTCAAAATGTATATCTAGTTCCAGTTTAGAGTCAAAATGGATCCTTAGATCTCTTACCTCTATTACTTCTAGTTAAATTTGATTTATAAATTTTTAATTTAACTTTTAATACATGATAAAGTGAATTATGATGGCGAATAATGTTTTTTTTCCCAGTGAATTTAAAACGATATATTGATATTTTGATATATTATTAAAATTACTATATTTATGTTTGTGACAAAAAGCAACAAGTACTATTTATTGACTCAATCAAATAAAATAATCTCTCCTCGTATTTGTTGTAAAATAATCCTTGTACCCGAGTTCTCTTCGATATTTATTTCACTCTCCAAACTAGGAGCTGGTAAATTTGGCGAAACTAATATCTCAGGGGACGGTGAGAATCTCTTTCGGCGGCGGCGTCGTTTTTCATGTTTTTACTTAAATTTTTTATTAAGCCTCTCGTCCTCTGCTTCCGAATTACATCTTTTGAGTATCATATTAATAAACTTCACTTTGAAACAATTAAAATGGATACCGGAATACAAATGAATGCGTCACACACGACGCAAAAAGTAAATTCACAGGGCTTAGACAAGATGCCGCCTGTACGAGGGCGTCGTGCGATCCGTGGCCATGTATGGGGCTCCCGTGTGGTCGCAAGACTGCGCGAGGTCCCCCCGCTGCAGAGCTCTGCTACGGAGCCTGCAGCGGATAATGGCCATACGGATCGTACGAGGCTACCGTACAATCTCTTACGAGGCGGCGACGGTTCTGGGACGCTCCCCCCCATTCGACATCCTGGCCGACATGTACGCGGCGACGTATGCGTCGCGGCGTGTCGACCGGGGGAGCGATGGGGGAGCGCCCTGGAACCCGCGCACGAAGTGCCTAAGCGGGAGTGGCACCGACGGATTGTGGCGGCCTGGCGTGCGCAGCTCGAAGTACGGAGCTGCGCGCGCCAGCGGGCCGTCGGTGCCGTACTCCCGAACCTCGAAGCTTGGCTCCACGGGAAGGAGGAGGTCACCTACCGATTGACTCAGATACTCACCGGGCACGGCTGCTTCGGTGAGTATCTGTGTCGAATAGGACGGGAGGGATCGACACATTGTCACCACTGCGCATCCGACCTCGACTCGGCCCAGCACACGCTGGCGGAGTGCCCCGCGTGGGCCTCCGAGCGCCGAGTCTTGGTCGCAGAGATCGGGCGAGATCTGTCTCCGCCGGCATTGATTGCGGCAATGCTGGCGGACGAGGGAGGTTGGAGGGCTGTGGCCTCCTTCTGTGAAGCAGTGATGCTCCAGAAGGAGGCCGCCGAGCGGGGTCGGGAGATGGCCGATCCCGCTCGAAGAAGGCGGCGCCGGGCTCGGTAGCACAGCTGCGGCGCCGCCGCGGGTCGCCGGCGGGCGCGAGTAAGTCGCGACTGCTACGGCGACCCGGGATGTACCACGCCCCTTCCGTGGCCGGGGGGCGTCGTCGGTGGAGGAGACCGGGGGAGGTAGTAAGCCTCCCCCGAGGAGGGCTCCCCTGTGTCGACGGGGGAGCGGAGGCTGGGGGTTCCCGAAGAAGCTTTCTGTTCCCAGGGGCTCCCTACATGCCTGAGGAAGGCCATCCCTGAGGTTTTTAGTGGGTAGGCCTCCCCCTTCTGGGGAGGAGAGCCCCACATAACCCCGGCTCGCCACAGCCGGGGTATGCAATTTAATGCATTTTCCTCAGGGAAACAAAAAAAAAAAAAAAAAAAAAAAAAGGGCTTAGACAAGATACCTTTCGGTAATCGTAATCGCATCGCTAACATAAAATACATACATACACTCACGCCTTTTTCCCACGGGGGTAGGCAGAGATTACGTCCTTCCACTTGCTACGGTCCTTACATATCTCTTTCGCTTCATCTACTTTCATAACATTCCTCATACATGCTCGACGATTGCGGGTACTTCTGACCTGGCCTTTTTTGAGGACACTTTCGATAAAAAATGTATGGTATTGACATAACCACTCGAAAAGTCAAGCGATCGGTTATGTCAATATTATACTTTTTTTTTTTATTTTAGCGATCCGATTACGAAACTAGAAAGGCATCTTGTCCAGGCCCTCTGGATAGATGCGGAATCGCCAGCACCGTGCCGACGGGTGCGTTTTGTTTATGATGCGTTTTGTTTTCTCTGAAATACGAGACACATACGAAGTGAAGACGAAGTGGAGCTACATAGTGAATCTTAAGAAGATATATTGACTAAGCTATATTGACATTTTTACTGTAATAATATATTTTTATTTAATAAAATGCATTAAAGTTTTAATGAAAGTCGAGGAAGCTAAGGAAGTATATTTAGATCATAGTATGCACTATTTAGATCATATATATGTATGAAATTAGATTAACTAACTTATTTTTCATATACCAATAACTCGTGATGTGCCGAGTCGCCGTTTTCGTGGATCGAGTCGATTCGAGTCAGTTTATACGGTATTCGAATCAGGACTCGATTCCCTTATTCGAGCCCAGTACTCGAATTTTTCTAGACTCGAGTCCGATTCCTAGACTCGAGTCTACACATTCTAGTGTGGAAATTCTAGTCCAGTCGTAGTAGTAAGGAGTTAGCTTCAAACAGCGTGTAGACTAGGTTAAGCACAATGACACAAAAATAATAATACTGTATCTTTTATTAAAAGATTGAATCATTGAATCAAGACATCTATGTCTTGATTCAATGACTTCTCTAGCATAGGAGAATCTAAAGCAGGAATCGAGTCCGACTTGAGTCAAACCGTATTCGGCACATCGCTACCAATAACTCAATTGTATCACCGCTAATATATATATTATAAATGAAATGGATTTTCTCCTATAAGATGGGCAGACCATTTGGCGGGGATCGCAGGAAGGCGCTGAACTCTAGCGGGACCGACCTATGTACAGCAATGGCATCTATGATGAACTGTGATATTGACTGAAATGATGATGATGATGATTTTGTACTGGTATTATCATCCCTGTATTATCCTGTATTATCATCGGGTGTCACATACTGGAGGGTGTCACAGAATATATATGTCCGCACCAAGCTTAACCATACCGTAAGTAAGCCAGGGTGTCAGGCCTATCAACGAAATCAGATTATCCAAAATGTACTCGTGACATCCGAAAATATATAAATCAATATGGCTGGAACGGATGCTCGTCTATTCAAAAATAGTTCGAATCTATCTCGAAAGGTAGTCACAGCTTTAGCTCCATCAATTAGAACTTTGAACAAGTCAAGCGCCGCCATTTTTAAAAGGTTTTCTTTGTAAGACTGGAAGCACGAAGCTCTAACCGCTACACTTCTATCTAATAACACATATGTACAGTAGTATGTTTTCGAATATAACACCAGTGACTGAGAACGTTTATACTTCATTCTTTACTGATGACGAAAGATTCTCCTCTCCTAGTGACTGGGCAAGGTGGACAATACAGTACATTATTTTGGTTTATCTCATAGCGTTCAGCCAGCGTCTTTGCAATATAAGCGCAAAAAAACGTGCTTATTTACGACATCACATTAGAAACCTCTAAATTTTCGGCGGCGTCGGGCTCGGTAGCACAGCTGCGGCGCCGCCGCGGGTCGCCGGCGGGCGCGAGGAAGTCGCGACTGCTACGGCGACCCGGGATGGACCACGCCCCTTCCGTGGCCGGGGGGCGTCGTCGGTGGAGGAGACCGGGGGAGGTAGTAGCCTCCCCCGAGGAGGGCTCCCCTCTAGGCAGGGGAGCGGAGGCCGGGGGTTCCCGGAAGTGGCTTTATGTTCCCGGGGGCTCCCTACACGCCTGAGGAAGGCCATCCCTGAGGTTTTTAGTGGGTAGGCCTCCCCCTTCTGGGGAGGAGAGCCCCACATAACCGCCGGCTCGCCACAGCCGGGGTATGCGATTTAATGCATTTTCCTCAGGGGAACATAAAAAAAGAAAGGTACAGAAGACCTCTTATTTCTAAAATGGTAGAAACCTAAGTGACGAACTAGCCGTTTCTGAATACGCTGTATTTTCAAAGTATGACAAGCATATTATGGTCACCAAACAGCGCTTCCATACTCAAAAGTTTTCATTTTCGAATAGATTCCATATAAGTTATCCTTTTATTAAATAAGCATAAACAGCTCTATTAAAAAGATACAATTTAAAACTTAATTAATGACCGAAGCACAATAAAAGTTATAAAGGTTCGAAATGTTGAAATTTTCGCTCGCTTTTTTGTAAATCAAATCAATTTGATTGAACCTGAAACAGTTTTGATGGAAAATATACCTATTTACATAATGGCGCAGAATTATAATCAAATTAATATCACTAAATATGTTCACGAGCACAAGCGTGTAGTTGTCTCATTGACGATAAGAAGATTTTCAACAATCAATTTAACATATCTTTTTATAAACTCTTAATTATTTATGTTTCTATATAAACATGCGATGTAGTACACATAACGTATCACTGAACATTAAAGCGAATCAAAGATTTCCGAAAAATGAAATTTCAAACAAATTGCTTATTTTATGAGACAAAATCTTAATTATGCTAAGCGAACGGATAAGAACACTTTGCTCAAGGCTGTACGGGCTGTTTTCGAATAGCAATTTTGAATACTAATGATGTGTAGTGTGTCCTCGACTGAACTCGAAATGATTAATGGTTTTATGGAATGTTTTTCTCGACTGAAACGTTTTCTCGTAGATAGCTTTATAAGATCCACCCCTAACGTAGCTAATGTCTGGTATTATTTTATTACAAAATCAAATGGTTTTGTGGAACGTGACTTCTGAAATTTGGACAGTAATTTATACTTTATAGCTATTCTGGCAATTGTCAACCTTGAGCATGGAATATAAGGCTTAAATTACGCTGAGTCAATGCCGCTAACATTAATCCTTTGAATTATAATGTCGGTATTCATTACATTCAGATTATTTTTACCACTTTACTTATATCTTTCTTTTTTTATGTAAGAAAGCAACAAAAATTAGCAGCTGCTAGCTGTGATCAAAACATCGATATGTCAGTGATAACAGGATGATAGAGACAATGAATTATTGGGAAATATTTGGATAGTACAATATAAAAATTGGTACAATTTAGCATATATATCATTTATCTTTTCTTCTAGTGAAAGTTGGACTCAAACTTTTCAAGCTAAAACCATCTATCAAGTGAAGCGTCTGTAACTGTACAGAGTGAAAACAAAAGTTGATCTTGCTGATTTTGCTCTAAGTTCTTTCCAATACAAATTCTGTGCTGTAGACTTATTATACTCAACTCTTGTGTAATTGTTTTAACATATAGAAATTGTTACAACATGTAAAAATTTTAACTTCAGTTACATCGGTGAATCTTGAATCTGAAATAATTTATATTGAGCTGTAATATCTATAAGCAATACCGAGCTTCCCTCTAGTAATCCGATAGCCGAAATCGGTCTTAATTTCTTCGGCTAATATTTTATCGTATTTAATATACTTCGGATTGACCCAACAATACTAAGCCGCGTTTACGGGTACAACGTTCGTGATACAGGAAAACGACGTCAACGCCAACGTGATAGATACTAGTTTAGTGTGACAAACTCAGCTGGATATGTAACGCAATTTGCCAGATATTTTATTGATATCTTCTGATTGGTACTGAAACGCTGTAGGATTTGACTCGTAATGCGATTGCGTAAGACGTCCACATATTTATTTGGATAGATTTACTTTCGTAAGTATATTTCCTATAATATACACAGCTCAGGCTATTAAATTTGCCCCTAATGTTACACCGGAAATATCCATGAAGCTGTGGGCCTGGAATCAGTGACCAGTGATTGGACTTTCGTTTCACCGCTTCGTTCTCCTACATTACTGACACTGCCGCTACTAAAAAAAATATCTCACGAACATGAATTTGTTTTTTACTCCCCACCACATCGTAAAGCATTTAAATAATCTCAACTCCTTCTATACTCTATTTTCTTGTCCTGAGCTCCTAGCAGTGCTCTGGAGACGAGAGGCTGAGAATCCTCATGGATTAGTATCCATGAGGATATCCGCAACCATGTGCCACGGTGATTATGTCGGTTCCTTGACAAATAGAGGCGGCTCGACCCGAAAAACCTATCGACCAAACTCAGCCTAAGCCGTTGGTCCTAAAACCCTATGACTTGACGTGACAAGGAAGACGAATCTGGTCTTCACCTTGCTCTGTTATACATCAATCCTTTCACTTTCTTAGTGCTGATTCCAAAATGCTATGTCCGTCATTCAGTCTAAATTAAACTATATTAAAACAGCATACAGTCCATGCATATAAAACAGAACGCAGAAATAGTGCATAAAAAAGCGGGCGCACGATTCTTTTTTGATATTTCTGCTCATACCGATGTCACTCCATTCCTTAATATCTTCATCTAGTCACGTTACATTTAGGCGATGGCGTAGCTTTTCGACATTCACAAGTGCTTGTAACAGCCCAGACTGAATAAATGATTTTGAATTCGAATTTGGTGCTTGTTTAAGAAGCCGAGTTACTTGTGTGATAAATTATCGTGGTTTGGGAATGTAAAAAAGTATAGTATTTGGACGTCATCACTTCTGCAGTTCTATTCTAAACACAGGAACACTGCTTTCCGTAGGTCGTGGTCGTACTCTTCCACCTAATATTGGAATAATCTTCAAGCACGGCTCAGGCATCATCAAACAGTACAAATATTCCAAATAAAACTTAAACAATATTTTTAGACGGCGCATTACAAAACGAAAGTGATGATATTTGAACGAGACGAAAAAATAAGGTGTAAAATATATGATCGGTGGAAACCAATGCTTAGATCAGATGAAAGAGTTTGTATGTCTGGTAGTTATGTTTAAAAGAGGTAGTAAGTATGAGTTGGAAATTAATATTGAAACAAGAGTAGGTAATGACAGGAAACAGAGTGAATGGGGCCATAAATGGCTTCATTGTCAGTCAGAGCCTTTTAAAAAAGGCGCGCCTGGCTGTGCGTGGACGCATGCTGGTTCGTACGCTTGTGTATGGAAGTGAATGCTGGGTGTGGCAAAAGAAGGATAAAAGCAAGATCAATGCAGTAGAAATTGGTGCTTTGAGTAGAATGGTTGGAGTGCCAGTTAAGGATAACTTGCGAAATAGTGTGAAAAGGGGAATATTTCGTGTGAATGAAGATGTAGTGACGAAAAGTAAAGAAAGGATTGCGGGATATCTGAACACACCGAAGTGATAAATTTTATCTGCTGCAGTTTGCTAAGGAGAAAATAAGGGAATATGTTTGTATGGAAAATATGGTTTTCTCTTAATACTGCAAAAGTTTTGATTGGTATAAAGTCTACCTTTCACATAACCGTACAAGAAATAATGACAGTGTAAAAACGAATGATCAAGCTGGCCCTAATAGCAAAATTTCGTAAAAATACGCTATATTTTAAATAACTGCTCATGATTTTACTTGTATTTTGACAGGAGCGTCCGATCCCAAGTGGTGGATACATATTCTCGTATGATTCTAGTAATATGGAAACACAAAGATACCAACTAAAACGAATTCACAATTGTTTTTACCTAGGATGTTTAATTCATCATATTTTTTTCTACAAAAATGTACTTCAAAAACGAATATTATTCTATTTAATACACTGAAACAAATAATACAAATAAAGTTCACACAATACAATATTTGATGCACGTGTTACAAACAATCAAATAAAATCTATACATTTGCAATTGTTATAAAAAAACCTTTTGTTACAAAACTTTCAAAATAAAACCATCGTTATATCTAAATTGTTACATTGCTTGCTCACTTTTCGTATAATATTTCATCACATTTTACAGTTAGGCTTTCGCCCAACAACCTGTACAGACAACGAACAAAAGTAAGATTCTGAATCTAAAACTTAAGAACAAAGTTAATGCTAGACTGTCTTAGCTCCAGAAACGTAAGCTAAAATAGACTAGCTCTTATTGTCATTTGAACTGAGAGATACTTATTGTACGACGGTCTTCCTAAGCTACAGCAGTCACATTCCTTTAGCGTTACTGGCATTCAGTGCCTTCACACATTAAATCACCAAGTCACTGTATGTTGGCTCTACCAATGCTGTGGTTGCTTGTGCTGCCCACACAATGACCCTTTTACATTAAGAGCCGTCAGTTCTGCGATCAACGAAGATGCTTACGATCGGCTGTCATATAAACCTAGCAGTAAATTATTGACATTACATCGATCAGTTGTACGAAGTCTTTTTGCTTAAGAAGCGCATCATAAAATTTCTGATTCAAATTTCTGATTCACACAGGTTTAGGCAACAACATCGTACTTAGTAAATATGAATATACATTAACACACTTCAATTCGCATTTAACCAGTGAAGTTCCTGACATTGATTCTAATGAAACTAACAAATTATACTCGTTTCCTTAAATGGAAGAAACACAATATAGTAATGTTTATATCCCATCAATTTTTCGTCACTCTACAGGTGACTCTCATACCACTAGCGTTCTCACCGTTTTCATTGCTCTTCAGTTGCTTCTGAAATGTGGGTGTTGCCGTATTTCTCGTTGCAGAAATTCGTGTATTTACCTTTAAAAGTACATTTTTAGATAAATATTTTCCTTGATAAATATTACAATGTTTCGCATTTTTAAGACTCCTATTTAATTAATCCCTAATCTTACCTACAAAAATACTAAAACATACATAAAACAATTAGATGTACAAAACAAGATAATTAGGTGTGCAAATATATTTCCCCTTATTTTAGTATTATATAGTACAATATTTTTATCACATGCGATTATACATTGCCCCTTGTGTTTTGAATATCCGTGGAGTATTGCACTGTAAAAAGCAATGAATCGCTTAATAAATGATAACCTTGAGTGTTGGACATATTGTCTTTCATTTGAGGCTTAAGTCGATATACATATCATTTTCGAGTGCACAGATAATGCCGTGATTGTGTAGTTATTGTCTTAACCAATTATAATCTGTTATAACAAATAAAGATTTCACATTTAATTGAAAAACACCTTTTGAGGGACTTCGAGTTTACATAACAATACATTTTACACTTACACTATCACATACATCACCAACCATATTTTTAGTCATAATTGTTTTTTGTTATTAGGACAATAAATCTCCGTCAGAATTAAGAGTACTTACATTAAAAGAATTATTGAACTCTTCTCTTTGTAATCTCCGTCTAAAATGTCTACCTCGAGCGATATAAAAAACGAATCCTATAACTAAGCAGATTACTAATATACAACAAAAAGCAACGAGTAGTTTCGTATGAGCATGTCCTATTTCTTCTGGTTGACGATCCGTCTCAGTTACATTGAGCTTAGCTATTTCTGTTGATTGATTGAATAAATCACCACATTTTATACCATGTACATTGTCTTCGTGAAATATTTTATGAATGGAAGTTACTTCTAAATTTAGACGTCTTTCTCGTTGAACAGTTCTAACGATCTCTTTACAAGCGATTGGGTTTCCGCCTATACTTAGAATAGTCAACTTTGGTACAATTGGTAAAAATTGTTCAACATCGATATATTTTATAAAATTATAATCGATAACAAGTTTGTTAAGTTCTGTGCATACATGAAACACATGGATGTCTAGTGTTTCTAATTTATTGTTTGAAAGGTCTATAACTTCCGTTCTGTTAAGACCTCTAAAACCACCATAACGTAATTTTGTGATTGAATTAGAGGACAGATTTAATAGTTTTAATATTTTCAAATCTTTAAACGCACCAGGCATAATATTACTAATATTATTATGACTCAAGTCGAGAGATTGCAGAAAACTCAAACCATCAAACATACTACTATTGATAAAATTTACCGTATTATTACTGAGATCAAGACTAACAAGCTCTTTAAAATGACAAAACTTAATTTCATGTATTTTATTCGATCCCAAAGTAAGATCAGAAAGTTTTGCCAAGGAATTCGTATCGGGATTATTGAAATTGGTTATGTTATTGTTCGATAAGTGTAATACTTTTAAATTTGAAACATTTCTAAGCCCTATGTTTTCAAGATTAGTTAATGAATTGAATGACATGTCTATATAAAGTACTTCGGAATAATTAGAAAATATTCTTGGCAATCGAGTGAAATTGTTATTTTGCAAATATATTGCTTTTAAATTATTCAAATCTGTATTTAATTCAAATTTTGATAATTTATTGTTTGATAAATCCAAACTGTACATTTTTTCCATTTTAATAAAATTGTCTGCATGTATATATTCCAGAGCGTTATATGATAAATTCAGTTTTGTTAGTAACTGAAGCTCAGTAAATGAATTTTCATTAATCCTCTTAAAAAGAAAATTACTTAAATCCAAATACCTCAGATACGGTGCTGGACTAAAGACTCCACTTGTTATATTACCACCAATGATGTTGTTGTGTATAATTAAGTTTTGCAGTTTTTGCAATGGCAAAGAGAAAGGCTCTAAAAATGCAATAGCATTGAAAGATATATCCAATATTTTTAATTCTGTATGTCGGGAAAAAATGTTATTAGATAAAAATAAAATATTATTATTGTTTAAATACAACTCTATCAATGACATTGTGAAGTTCTGTAAAAAATACAAACTACTAAGAAAGTTATGAGAAACATCTAAAATTACTAGGGAGCTTCCGTTCGTAAACTCAAAAGAAGTATTATCAATTGTTTTTATAAAGTTTCTGCTTAAATTTAAGAAACGTAAACGAGACAAGCTCGAAAAAGATTTTTGCAAAATATTGGTTATGCTTTGTTGTGACAAATCTAAAGCTGTAATGTTAACAAGCCCTTTTAGTGTGTCTGGTCTCAAATCACCTGTAATATTATTGTGTTCAAGATTTAAATATTCTATGCTATTTAACGCGAACGAAGCATCCTTAATAGTTGTTATAGTATTGTTATAAAAATTTAAATATTTTAAAAGTTTGTTATTCATAAACATAAAACTTTCGATAGGTGAATTTATTCTATTATTACTCAAATCAACAATTTGTAAATTTAGTGCTTGACTAAAACAATTAGGTTCAATAACTTCAAGAACATTGCTAGAGACATTTAAGTACTCCAATGCTACTAAGCGATTTATTTCATAGCCTGAGAGCATCTTGAGTCGATTATATGATAAGTCCAGATGTTTTAACGATTTCAAAACAATCATGGTTGTATTCAAAGATGTTATTTTATTATTCTGCAAATGCAATATGGTCAGGCTTCTTAGATTTGAAAAACAATCATCTAACATATATTTTATATTGTTTTCCTTTAGATTAAGCTCCAGTAACCTGGGCAATGTATTAAATACATTATTGTCTAATGACTCAAAACGATTCCCAGATAAGTCTAAATATTCAAGCGCTGATCCTGGTGCAAAGAACAGAGATCTAGGTGATAAGTTTTCAATATTGTTATCAGATAAGTCTAGATACTTTAGGTTCACTAAATGGGTGAAAGATTCAATTTTAATGGTTTCAATATTAGTATGCGATAAATCCATAGATATAGTTCTAGTGTAATATTTAAATGCATTTGACTCTAAGGTGTTCCAATCGCAGTTGGTTGTTTTAAAGTGCCTGACTCTTGAATCGAAATTGGTGGAGCTAAAATATCCAGCAGACAATATTTCCATCTTGGTATTTTGGATAATGAGGGTGACATTTGGTGGATTGTTACAGCCTGGGTTTCCGGTGGAAGTAGGATAAATTTCGCAAGTGATGACGTAGCTGCAGTCTTCAAAATCACTCACGGTGCAGGCTGCATTCACTTCGATTATGGACCAACATGTTAGCACGTAAACTGAAAATAAGTAATTTGAAATTACAACATTACATCTAAGTCCTATTCTTGAGAATGTGGCAATGCTAAATAATTATATTTATTTATTTGGTATACCAACAACTGTTACAATAACACGATCACAAATAAAAATATTAATTTGCTGTATAATTGTGTAATAGCTATTTAAATTGCCTGCTGAATAATTCAAACATATAACTATAAAATAAATAAAAAATATTAGTGCCAAATACTACATATATATTTATTATTATATTATAAATATTAGTACTAGTAAATAAGTGTATATATAAATATAATATATATTTGTGTACATTATATGTTTACATATGTATGTACAATATACATACATTGAAATAATATGTATTATTTTTTCTCTGTTGCACACAAATAAACAACTTCTGTCTGCTGGAAGCAATTTCAGTTGTGAAATAAACCATTGTCCTTTTGCACATATTGTATTTAAAGTTGTTTGTTATTATTTAAAACTATATACTGTGCAAAAATTATTAAATAAATCTAGCTCTAGCATTTTAAATTAGATTTATCAAAATATATTTAAGAAATAATTGTTAGTTATTCATTTCTGACTACTACTATTTTTTATATATATACTAGTATATATATTTATATATATCTAGTATAGATTATATGTATCTATATATTATGTACGTCTTATTGTCAGAACAAGGTTAATATTTCTAGTAAATTAAGCAGATTATTATAAAACTCATTTTAATATTCGTTTTTGGAATTTTGTCATTTTCCCCAATTAACAACATACGTCAAAACATTTAATAAGCGTTACGAATTTCGCCAAGTGAGCTCCTTGCTAATAAAGTTTGTCAATTTAAATTATCCACTGAAATATATATATTATTAACATCATGTCCAGTGTCTTAGCTTGTTTTAACTCTTTAATTAATTTAAATTCTCCAAATACAGTTTCTTCAAGTTTGAATAAGTTGTCTTTTACATCCTATTAATCTTCCTATCTATACATATAATATCTATACATATAATAAGACAGTAAAAATATTTTGTCTGTACATTTAGTATTTTTGACTGAAATGGATAGAGGGGCACTAAATAGATTATTAGAAAGCAAAAAATTTTTTTGGAATTTTTTGTCTGTCTGTCTGTCTGTCTGTATGTTTGTTCACGTTTATCTCCGAAAGTACTGAACCGATTTGCTTGAAACTTTCACTATTTGCTTTGTTTTAACTCAGAATAATATCTAAACTTTGTTTCATCAAAATCGGTTCATTAAAAAAAAAGTTATCGTCATTTTAATGAACTCAAGGCATGATAATATTGCGAATTATAATGTACACCATTCTTACATAAGTTACATGGGAAATTTAAAATCTAAAGACAATTCATCATCATGATACAATACATACATAAGATAACGTCTTTATCCCCTGCGGGGTAGACAGAGCCACAGGTATATAACCCCAAAGGCCACGTTTAGCATGTTCGTGGGCAGTGAGATGGAACAGGGAACCAAAATACGATGAAACGAAACCAGTTTTTATCAAAATAATATGATAAATGCGAAAGTTTGTTTGTTTATTACCTCTTCACGCTAATCTATATCATATAATAGAACAGAAAAAATATTTAAGTGTAAATCAGTTTCATTACGCATGTTAGTTTTTCATAAATCACTAGATGGCGGAAGGAAAAACGAATAATGTGGTATATAAAGAAATTCTTTGAGTTTACTTTACCTCAAGGAATTGATTTATACCAAAAATATTTTAATCGGTAAAATCGTATATTAATATGATTTGTGTATCAATAACATTCAACTCGAAATTTACGCAGACGAAGTCGCGGGCAACAGCTAGTAGCAAATAAAAATAGATTTGAATATTTAAATGCAACTCAATTCACGGCTAACAAATCCAACTAAATAATTCACACTTAAACTAATAAAAATCTATATAAACAGTTATCATAAATAAAAAGCATAAAGTGTCATTACAATATTTTTACACAAATATTAAATTTATTTGTAGTAGATTTATTTAACTACTGCCAATTAAAATAAAATCAAAAATTAATCCGTTCTTAAAACTTTCTGTGTTTTTTTTTTTACTATCATATGCTTAACATGTATATGTTCATATATATTATATTTTATTAAGATATACTTACATAAGATCAATATTCTAGTATAGGCCATTTTTGACAGCACAAAACCAGACACAAGTTACTCTTAAAATTTTAAATCCACAATCCTACATAATTCAAACAGTTACGCTAATACGAAATAAACATAATATTAATGTCTATCTGTTTATAGCTTCGTTTGTTAGTCTCCAAAATAACAATGATTCTTTGAATATAATAATTAATTGAATATGCATATGACTAAAGCTCGCCCAAAAAGCTGTTGAGCTTCCAGTTATGTTTTAGTATATTTAAATATTTATTTATGGTCATTTTTACCACCCTTAATCTTGTGATTTCAATTATCAAGAGTTAATTGGGTGGTCAAGGTTGTGGTGGAAATGAAATTCTCTTCTTTCTCTATTAACTCTTATTGCATCCCCAATAGACCAGTGAGGAAACTTTAAATTACACTTATATTATTTAAATTTTTCAGCCTTGTATATCGTAATTACTAAAATTCAGCTTATACAATTCGAAGCAAATAAATCTAGTCACCCCTAAGATTCGCGTTCTATACCTATTATTTTATTTATCAAATTACCTTCAATTGTAATCCGATAAGTATTTGCATAAACTTTAGTATAGGATATCTTACTGAATCAAAAGCAAATTCCTTCATCCCTGTAAAAGGTGATCCCTGTAAATGCTGTAAAAGGTGAAACAGTTATTTTGATTAGAAATCTGGTATGAACATAACATTAGAAAGAAAACGTTTATAGCTATTGCCTCCTCTTATCTTGATACAAACATGTACTTTGTCAATCAGATCAACATTGCCATGATTTCTTGGTGTGTGTCTGCTGCTTTCTTCGTGATTATTGTTCATCTATGTGAACCTTAGTTTACCAAAAATTTTTGTGTTACCTACCTTATTTATTATTTTAAATACATTTGAGTGCCCAGTTTCAATTACGATTTAATCGCAAATTTGAGTATTTGAAAAAGTAAACGTCTCTTAATCTATGGTTCGTGTCGGAAATGAATATTTAAAAATCTGTCAGGAATCACACGTACTAAATTTTCACTGCATATTAGGGATAAACTAAACAGTCTGTTTGCTTATTATTATATTAGCAGATCATTAGACCAGTATATTTTGTTTTCCCTAATTGTTATTCGATAAAATTGACAAGATATTTTAAAAAAGAGATTTGGGTTCTGGTAGTTCTTATTTCGAGTTGTTAATACCTCTGTAGGTTTGAGTAAATATTAATAATAATATCTATGTTTCGGGTCCATTTAATTGCTATTCTCCCAACGGAAACTGTTATCATGTTGCAGCCAGCAAACACACAGCTATCTCGTGGATAACAAAGAACATATTCTTATCATTCAACGTTATACGTCTGAACTAATAACAAAGTGAGCGTGGGATAGGTTGTTCATGAGTGTCTAAAATACGAAAGAATTAATTTACTTTTAAGTATAAATTCTTGTTCGTATTATTATAATCGTTAAATATATCTGCGCAGTCACAACTGTCAATCTGACATTTCTTGTGCGATGGGGTTGGTAGTTGACACACTTATCGGCAAAATTCCACCATATTCTATGATTGCTTATACTGTCAATATTCGGATATTTGTAAATATTTATGGGTATATTTTTGTTGTAATTATAATGTGTTTTAATATAATAATATAAATTCACTCGTACTTTTGTTTGTTACCAATGAAAATGGGGATGAAATATGAATTATTTACACAAATATATTATGCCTTCTTTTTATTTTGGTGTATTTTACGTTGTGTCATCGTCGGCGTTTTGGTCGCTGTTGTTAATGATGTTTTGATATAAGTAAATCTAGGTGCAGAAAAATATCGTCATAAAAAATATTTGATGCAAAGTGTGATAGTAGTGGGTATGGGCATTGTTCAGGCACATAGCAGCTGCTGAGTCGCCATTGTTCAGGCACCTAGCAGTTGCTGAGTCGCCATTGTTCTGGCACATAGCAGTTGCTGAGTCGCCATTGTTCTGGCACATAGCAGCTGCTGAGTCGTCATTGTTCTGGCACATAGCAGCTGCTAAGTCGTCATTGTTCTGACATATAGCAACTGCTGAGTCGTCATTGTTCTGGCATATAGCACCTGCTGAGTAGCCATTGTTCTGGCACATAGCAGCTGCTGAGTCGCCATTGTTCTGGGTTATAGCAGCTGCTGAGTGTTCATTTGTACGTTTTTTCGCATTCAATAACACATTTTTCTCACTGACGATTTTCAAAAGCAACAGTAACTAGTCACAAGTTCAATTTTATTGAAAAAGAATCAATCTTCGCGTCTTCGAGGTAGATTTCACGCACGCCACTTAAATTGGTTTTGGCTCGTCTCGAAAGAGTCATACGATAATGATTGCCCGATTTATTTAGGTAACGTAGTTTTAAATTCGTGTTTTGTCATTAGTATACATATATACTATACTATATCCTACACCAAACTTAAAGTCCCTTTGTTGCATCTGGCGAATACAATTTGTCACCAAGTTATGGGGTGCGCATTTTTTAAGCATCAGTCAAATCGTGTGCGAAACATTGAGAACACAACTTCTGACACTCAAAAGTTTGTGTAGGATTGACTGTATTTGACTCATACCTATGTCCAAAGATCTCTCTATCTTACAATTAGCCACATGCCTGCCTGTTTTAATATACGTGGCTTAACATATGGCGCACAGCATCCATGTTTTTGTTGTTCACATCTGTACACAAGCGACCTTAACGAATTTCATCATGAAGACACAACTGCGTTTGAGTTTTATAAACCAGCTATAATGAGTCATCTTCTTTTGATGAGCTAAGTGGTTAGTTGACTGACTTCAGGGTGTCGCCATTTTTTAGTTCGTAAAAAGTCGTAGTTTAGGTAAAAATATACGCCGCGCTAATATAAATTACTCGAAATACTAATCCTACGTAAAGTCCTAGTAAATAATAGAATTTAATAATTAATTAATTAATTTTATTAAAGTTTCAATAAAATCCTTTCAGTAGATTAAAGAGAAGAGAAAAAGATAAAAAGAGTTACAAACATCCATACATATCATCATATCCGTATATATCCAAACATTCATACATATCATCATATCCATATATATCCAAACATCCATACATATCATCATATCCGTATATATCCAAACATCCATACATATCATCATATTCATATATATCCAAACATCCATACATATCATCATATCCATATATCCAATACTTACAAACTTTCGCGTTTTAATATTAGTAGGGATTTTTTCTTTCACTCGTAGTCCGTGCTTTTGTTAAATTGCCCCCATTTAGATCGTTTTCTAGCTTCTCTATTACTTTTTACCTATTAGTTTTAATAATATAACGACTTGCGCAGCACTTTACTTATAAATAAATTATAAACTAAATTGCGGGTATACGAAATCTCCGTATTGTACTAACGCTATTCCAATGCCAAAAACCCACAATTAAAATAAAATGACCACACCGTTATTTCCATATTATTTTATTAAAAAAAAAAGAATTTATTGTATATTAAGTTGAGCACTTCTAAGGCTAAAAGGTATTTGATTTGACTAAAAAGAACGCAACGGTGGTTCTGGTGCCACTGTTACTGACTAAAATGAAAAAGCGGAAAAATAAAAGTATATAAGGTGAATTTTGCAGTAGACACAGACAGTTCGTAAGCAAGTGTCGACGCGGGAAGTTTAAGTGTATCTATCATTATAAGTATCTATTATTTGTAATAAGGGATACTAGTTTCATTACAACACATTTAGTACAGCGGTCGAGATATCGGCTACTATGCAACGAGTCGCGAGTTCAATTCTTGAACGAAACAGACATTTTGTATGACCTACATAAATTTGTTCCAGTAGGTGTTGTGTATATATGATTTGTATGTTTGCGTCAGTAAAAATAATAAATACCTATATATTTATGAATTGTAAGCGTATGTATTCAAAGTAACATATTAAGAAAGCTAGTATGTACATATATTTATATACATACTAGCTTTCTGCCCGCGGCTTCGCCCGCGTGGTTTTCGGGATTGGGTCTATAGAGGGCTAAGAGGTCATAGCTTCTGCCCACGACTACATATGCGCGGAAGTCGGTTTATGGAGCGAAGGTTTTATCGCGATTCCCGTGGGACTATCCGTGTTTTCAAGAAAAAAAATACCGCATAACCTTGCTCAAGAATCACTTTATCTATTGGTGTAAACCGCCTAAAAATTTGTGCAGTAATTTTTGAGCGAAGCCTTTATTGCGCATCCCGTGGGATCTGTTGATTTTTCCGGGATAAAAAGTACCTTATTATTTAATCCGGACTTTTATCTTTACATCTGCAATATTTCAAAGCAATCGGTTCAGTAGTTACGGCGTGAAAGCGGAACAAACAAACAAACTCACTTCCCGATTATAATATTAGTAAGAATTGCAATACAATAAGCAAATCCCGTACATTAAGTGAACTGGCAGGCCCAAAAGGAAGGCTCTAGAGACTAATTTGGCCAAAACTAATTCGGATCCACGCGTTTATTTTGGAAATTTATTCCCTTTTATCTTGTAAAGGCACGTCGCTGCTCCCCGCTTAATTGTTTCTGTGGTCTTATCAACAGCTCTAAGTTTACTTAATAATCTTCATCAGAGAAGTTTATCTCGGCGCTTTGACAGAAGAACAGCGCAGTCATGCAAATATTATAATTGATAAATACTCGTACATTTTTGTGATCAGCTCGGAGGACTGTGTTTTCGTTCCTTTAAATTGGGTCGAGGGATTGCTCCTAGTTCGTTGTTCGAAACTTGTAATGCGATATTTCAAGTATTACTTTTGTTTTAATTTTTGATTGGTATTTTTGAGATTATGAATTATGAAAAAACATACTCTGTTGTCTCTGGACAGACTAAAAATTAGAATGAAGTATCAAAATCAAAATTAACTTTATTCAAATATGACTTTATAGAAAGCTCTTTTGAATCGTCCAAATTTTTTCCTCTACCACCCATTCAAGACATATTTTTTAGCTGATAAGAAGAATGGGCACAAGAAACTTATCAGCTTTATCAAAAGTAATAACAACATTTACAATAAATTATGTCGTTATCATACAATATCATATGTGTGTACAATTTATACTGAAAAACAAATATTTACAATTTAGAATATAATATCTTAAAATCAACACCAAGCATTGGCATCATTTAAATAATTATTGATTTTATAATAGCCCTTACTCATTAGCGCCTTTTTAACATGGTACCTTGAACTTATTAAAAGGCAATTCAACTACACTATGTGGAATCTTGTTATAAAAATTTATACATTTGCCCACAAACGAACCTCTAGTTTTTTGTAGTCTGTACGTTGGAACGGCGTTATTTCTTGTGTTTAAATTACGTATTTGAAAATTAGTATGAAATGTGTGATAAATTTTATTCATCATCATTTCAGCCAATAGACGCCCACTGTTGGACATAGGCCTCCCCCAAGGATGTCCACACAGATCGGTCCTGCACAGATCGCGGGAAGGCTGCAAGCATCCAGCGCCTTCCCGCGATCTTCACCAAATCATCGGTCCACCTTGTGGGAGGCCTACCAACGTTGCGGTGTCCAGCATTTGCCTGCCACTCCAGAACTCCAGAATTTTTATTCACATAAATCAAATTTTCATTAATATACTGGCCCGCTAAAGTCATCAATCTCTTTAAATAAATCTCTAAGAGAATCCCTTGCTCGTTAATTATAAATAGCGTGGACTGCTCTTTTTTGAAGAACAAAAATACTTTCTATGTTAGCAGCCGACCCCCATAATAGTAAACCATAGGACCTAACACTGTGAAAATAACTAAAGTAAATTAATCTTGCCGTTTCGACTTCGGTAAGTTGTCTTATTTTTTTACAGCATATGCTGCAACTTAGTGTATTTGATACGGTCTCAATATGTGGATCCCATTTCAAAGTCGGATCCAAAGTAATACCCAAGAATTTTGTAAATTCTACAAATTCTACCACTTCATTATTCATTTTAACAATAGTATCGTACTACTTTTCTTACATTTGGTAATGAAAATTTGATACTTTTGTTTTATTGGGATTTAAAGATAAATTATCAATCGTGAACCAGTGCAATACTTTAGAAAGAGTACTATTTACAACGTCAATATTGCCGTTTCCTCTGTCCACCTTAAATACTAAAGAAGTGTCATATGCAAGTAGTCAAAGTATCAGTAAAGTGTGGTAGATCATTAATATATATAAAGAAAAATAAGGGTCCCAATAGTGATCCCTGGGGCACGCCCATAACAATAGGAGTACCTGCAGACTCAGTAATATTAACAGCAACTTTCTGGACTCTACTGGATAAATAAGATTCGATTAATCTAGACGCTGCATCAGAGACACCATAATGCTTCAGCTTATTTAATAAGGTCTGATGATCTACGCAGTCAAAAGCTTTCAACAGGTCACAAAAAATACCAATCGTATCCTGTTTACATTCCCAAGCGCTAAAAATGTGTTTGAAAAGTGCAACTTCAGCATCTATAGTGCAAAGCCCTTTAGCCGAAGCAAAGCTAAACTGGTTTATATGTATAATGTTATTTCCTGTTAAATGATCAGTTAGCTGATTACATATAATTTTTTCGCATATTTTGCTAAATGCTGATAGAATGGAAATCGGTCGATAATTTGCAGGATCATTTTTATTTCCCGATTCAAATAAAAGAATTAACTTGCTATTTTTCATAAGGTCAGGAATAACATCTTCATCAACACATAAATTGAATATGAACGCGATTTGCGCAGCAAGTTCCTGTACTATGCATTTAAGTATATGAGTCGAAACACCATATAAGTCTTCAGTTTTTTTGATACCAATCGAACGGAATACTCTGGACTATGCCAGAGTATAGTCGGCGGACACTCGCGCTCGGGCCCCCCACATTGGGAAGGAGGCGGCCGAGCGCGTCGCCTGTTTTCATTAGGCGGGGTTCGAGGCGGCGGAAATGTCCCTCGAACCCCCAGCGCCCGTCAATTGTCAGCTCCAGATAATTAAAATGGGTCTTGGACAGAGCCACTCATAAACCGAGCGACTCTATCCTTCGTACGACTAGCGTCGTGTACACCGACGCTAGCCGCACAGCCTCCTCAGCGTCCCTCCCTCTGGCCGTTACCAATGTGTCGTCTGCATAGCAGTACAGACATGCGGCGGGAGGGACACGCGGCGGGAGGGACACGCGGCGGGAGGGACACGCGGCGGGAGGGACACGCGCAGCACGTAGTCATAGCCGAGGTTCCACAGGAGGGGCCCAAGAACTGAGCAGTGCGGAACCCCGGCGCTCACCCGACGGCTGCCGACTAACTCATCGCTGCGGGAAAACGCGATGTCTCGCCCGTCCAGGTAGTTGCCTATTAAACGGGCTAGGTAGTGCGGCACATTGTGGTGCCGCAGCGCCGCCATGATTGCGCGGAATGGGAGGCAATTGAAGGCGTTGGCGATATCGAGTGACACCGCCAACACCTGCTCGCCCCCGTCACACGCCTCCCGAACTGAACCGGCGACAGGTCGGGACCCACCTCCTCGAGGTGCTGGACGAGGCGGGAGGCAATAAGCCTCTCGAACATCTTACCGATCTCGTCCAGCAGCACTATGGGCCGATAGCCCGAGGGGTCTCCTGCAGGTTTGCCTACTTTTCGAAGGAGGCAGAGGAACCCCTCCTTCCACGGCTTGGGGAAACGTCCGGTGCGAAAACAGGCACCGAACAGCTCCCGCAGCCTCTCGCCCAGGTGCCCGAGCGCCAGGAAGAGCACCCTGGCCGGGACTCCGTCAGGGCCGGGCGCCGTGCGCTTGCCCTTCAGGCGGGCGACGGCGTCCTCAAACTCCTCGAATCCTATCGGAATACACCAATTAGCCTAGCCCAAGGTAAACTCTTTAAGGCTTGTGCTATGGGATCTAGGGTAACAGATAGACATACATATATTATACATATATAAATAATTTTTATTGAAATATATATCAACAACCATGACTAAGGTACAAATGCTGGCATTCATCACACAAACATCTGCCCCCATCGGGATTCGAACCCGGGACATCAGAGGTCGTCAAAATATAGAATGCCAAATGCCATATCTTGTCAGCTTGTTGTACAGATGACGAATAAAGGACGCACCTTTTATAGCTTGGAGTTATTTATAGAAAACTCGAATTTTATGAGGGGGTAAAACAGGTTTCCTGTTTTATGTGTGCCAATCCTCTAGCTAACTTTGCTTTACGATCTGGAGCATAGTGGAAACATAAGAGTAGACCAATTAGAACCCAAAGAATACATTAGATCTTGTCCTTCTATTGCAATTTTCTAATTGAAAGATCAAATACGAGTCGAACTCGCAAATGAAGTAGCAAGTAACATAGATAGATAGATATAATGTTTATTTTGCAACAACACACACCTTCATACATATTATATGGCGAATATATAACAAAGACATACAATTTTAGGCTCGGTGTAAAATTGCCTTACGACAAAGACACCGATTTTCAGGCATACAAACATAATATAAAAGTTTTGTAGTTGTAACTTAAACCGATGTTTAACTGATAGTGTGTTTATTTTATATTTATTTTGATTGAAAGATAAGGTAAATTGTGGTTTATGACATACTAGCGACCCGCCCCGGCTTCGCACGGGTGCAGTGAAAAAATGGTTATGGTGGGTTATCCCTAAGAGATAGACATATACCATCACTGACTTTTTTGTGGATTTTTGTAAGTTGTACATTACTGTAGTACATTATTTTGGTCTATCTCGTAGGGTTCAGCCAGCGTTTGCAATATAAGCGCAAAAAAACGTGCTTATTTACGACATCACATTAGAAACCTTTAAATTTATCAGTGTTTCTCTACTATATTATGCATTTATTATACATACAAACCTCCTCCTTAAGAATCACTCTATCTATTAAAAAAAACCGCGTCAAAATCCGTTACGTAGTTTTAAAGATCTAAGCATACATACGGACATACAGCGAAAGCGACTTTGTTTTATACTATGTATTGATAAGAAAATATTACTTTTAGATCTCGTTCAAAACAGGTTTCGGTGGATGTTTGCATACATCAAATATTTTTTCAGTTTTATTATTTTCTTGTTTTAGAAGTTACAGGGGGGAGCGGGACATACATTCTACTACTTTGGAAACACTTCGTCTCTTGCGCAAACTATTGAATTTATAATATTAATACTTGGTATTAGATACTTAGGTATTAGATACTTGAATATACAAATTTAAGACCTGTAGGTACGCGCATGTATACGTATGGGTTTTATGAAAAAATATTTATGATTTTCAGTTCTAAGTATGACGAACTCACAAAATGTATTGCCTTTTTTTTATTTTTTGGGTGAAAATCTTAATGCGATTCACAGAATATATCTACTTACCAAGTTCAGTTTTTCGGTATATCTAATATATAAAAATGAATCGCAAAATGTGTTGGTAAGCGCATAACTCAACAACGCCTGGCCCAATTTGGCAAATTCTTTTTTTAAAATGGTCATTGAAGTTCAAGAATGGTGTAACGGGTTTTAAAAAATCGAATAATTATCGGAAATACCCTAAAAACAACCATTTTTTCCCATACAATCGTTTTTTAACTAAAACGTACAGTCAATTTGAGGTTTATTGTTATTGTATTGAAGTTCTTATTGTAAGCACTCACTATTGTCTAAGCAATGTAGGTGTGTTCCTAACATCAAAGAGTCAATTTCCGCTTTATTAACGCTATATGAAGTAGGTATGAAACTCATTCATATCTATCCAAACAATGTGTGAGTGCACAAAATACATCTTTGGAGGATTTAATGTTACGTTCCAAATTTGAATAGTCACAAAATCTAATAGTTCATTTGGACCTTTTTTGCAATGAATTATTTTTTATTCACAACGCCCTACCACCAGGGTGACAGTTCGGTACAGAATTTTTTTTTTACCCTGACTATAAAATAAGTAGGAATAAAAAAAACTGCCACTTTATAAATCTTTTTGACAGGACGAAGTTTGTCGGGTCCGCTAGTTTGTTATAGTTTCGGAAAAAAGTGGCTGTGACATATGGATGGACAGACAGATAGATATGACAAATCCATAAGGGTTCCTTTTTTGCCATTTGGTTACGGAACCCTAAAAATTTAAGTCACTAGTTAGTTACGTACATTTTTTTATCTGGTTCCGCATCTCACATAAACTAAATGTAACATTCTGGTAAAATCATGGTGAATACTAAAATAGCACTCACGAATTTATTCGGTGCTTGAAGTGTTTAGATACTACAAAAAATAGCATTACAAAATTTGCGATCTAGATCGAAAGGATATAAATAACATACACTATTAAAATTACAGAGCACCATGAAAATTAACATAAGATACGAGATAATTTTATTATAACTGTGACAGGTGAAAATAAAATGAGAAATGCTACGGGAATTCTACGAAAAAAACGTACGTAGAAAATAATAAATGTTGCATTCATTAAAACTGCCCACCATAACCGTGAAACCCAACAGGTCAATCGTAACAAAAATAAATTTGTTTAACTGAATGAAAATGTTATATTTACCTTCCTTTCTTCTTGATCAATTACATTTTTAACACATAATCATTTTAACTTAATATAGAAAGTGAAACGTAAATTAATAAAATATATAACAAAATGCAGTATTTCCTTAAGAATCTTTCTAATACTTGTTTTGAAAGATTTAATAGTAACCCCTTGGTTACTTTTTGTTTTTTGTTGAGGGGGGAAATGCGGCCTTGTGCACTATGACACCGCGCTGGCAAGACGCGGCCGTGTGTGGGGCTCTCCGGTCAAGAGGACCGGCCTACCCACTAAAACCCCCCCGAGTTCTCTGGGCCCATACGGGGCACATGGCGGGGTGCGCTCTCGCGAAACCCCTTGGTTACTAATAAATTTATCTCTCTTTTTTTTATTCTCAAAACAAATATATACAAATCATATACAATGGAAAGAAAGATATTTGACTTGAACAAAATTACCATAGCAAGGTATCAAAAAAAGCTTAACCGTTAACCTATAAAGCTTCAATTAATGAACCCATGAAAATAGTACACAGTGGGCAAATAGCTACAACATTTTTCAACCCTATTTACTCAGTCATGTTGTTAACTAACGACTGTACTAACAACGACATACTAACTTTTACATTTGCTCTACAAAAATGTTCGCTCTTTCGAGCGACGTATGAACTTGCTCAAGATTAATATGTAAAGTCGGGCGTGTTGCCTTGTGTAGAACGATCTTTTTTCAATTAAACCGCCCCTCTTATCGTGATCGGGTCGCTCGCGTGAGCTCGCGTGTTTCTTTTCCAATCCAATAAGATTTTAAACATACCTTTTTACTTAGGGTTGGCTACTTCTCGTAGAAATTTTCCATATAAATCGCTTCGGCAATATTATTGTAATTTAAAAAATATATCGAATTTATTGAAATAGATTCGTTATAGCTAAATCTCTATTAAGACATCGGCTTATTAAAAAGCCCACAAATTATAAAAATCACCAAGTTTGGTTAAGTGCACGAAGAAATTCATACGTGTAAATGTTATGTAATTTAAACTCATTAATTTTGTAAATGTATTATAAATTTAGAGAGCTAAAATAGGTTTATTTTTTGTATTCTATGGTTATAGTAATTTAATTCAAGGTAAGATTATTATGTGATACGCTATAATACATCTTTAATACATCAAACAGTTGCCAAAGAATGATTGCCCACTAACTTACCTAGTCTTGCCATAAATATTGAAATATAAAAAAAACATTTTTTTTATCTGCTTTAAACATTTATTACTTTTACACTATGTTAGTTAAGTACATAAATATAAATCAATTAAAAGTATATAAAGCCTATTCGAAGTAGTCTCCATTGGCTGCAATACAGTCCTTTAAACGTTGAGGCCAGTTATCAATAGAAGCACGCACTCTTTCCATGGGAAAATTCTTCACTGCCAATCGTATAGACTGTTTTAGGGACTCCAAATTATCATGGCGTTTAGAGCAAGCTGTACTCTCTAAAATTGACCATAAATCATAATCTAGTGGATTAAGATCGGGACTAGACGACGGCCAGTCTTCAGCTCTGATGAAGTCCGAAACGTTCGCTTCTAACCAAGACTGCGTGGAACGAGCTTAATGACCCGGCGCCGAGTCTTGCTGGAAGGACCATACTTGGTTATTGAACATGGTGATGTTAAGGGGCTTAACTACCTTCTCAAGAATGGTATCTTGATATACTTGTGCCGATGTTTTGATACCTTTTTCACAAAAATATGGCTCAGTCACTCCTTCATAGCTAACACCCCACCAAACCATCACTGAAGTCCACGAAGAATGAATGAATGAAAGAAGAATGTCCACGTTGCACTCTGTCGACTAATTGGGAAGCTTCCTTAGAGCTTTGAGCATATATACAGTCATTTTGTTTGTTAAAATGTTGCTCTATTGTAAAAATTTTCTCATCCGTAAACAAAATTTTTCTGTGACCTTTGCGTACCGTTTCAGTAGTTGTTTCGATTTTACCACCCTATTCTTCTTTAAATTATCAGTTAAGAAGTGACCAGTGCGTCTCTTATAGGTTGCAAGTCCTAAGTCATCTTTTAAAATACGTGACATGGTTCTAAGTGCTATCTTCATTTCCCGAGATAAAATCTTTTGCTTTCGGACAGGATTTCTTCGAATTCTTTCCCTTACTGCTTTGACCACCTTTTTCGTACGAATACTACGTGGACGGCCAGATCTTTTTCTATCACAAACAGAGGAAGTCTCATTGTACCTATTAATAGCCCGGTACACAAACATTTTACTAATACCAAGGGTATGGAGAGTTTTAAAAATTGCATTTGGCTCCATACCTACTTTGTGTAATGCAATCACAGCGATTCGGTTCTCTTTATCACCCCACTCCATTTTAATATCGCAAAATATTATAAAATGTATTGACGCCAAAATGAGAAAACACAATGAACAACCGTATACAAATGACAGATTCGAAATTCAAATGTAATATTTTTTTATTTTTAAGTGTAACAGTATTTATGGCCAGACTAAGTATATGGCCTAGATACTATACGGCTTTCACTTGATCATGCCATTTTTGTTTTTGTTTACTTGTTAGTTTGTGTTTGCAATAGCGTAAAAGGCGGATAGTTTCCCCACAATAAATTATTATTGTACGATCCTTGGTGATGACGATTATTACATTGTCATCACCAAGGATCTCCACATCGGTTAGTCCTGCGTTGCGAACATCCAACGTCTCTCTAGGATCTTCAGCAAGTCGTCTGCCCATCTCGTGGTACACCTATCAACACAACGAATAATGCAAAATATATATCGAAACATTGTTCCTTATTATGTTATTGTAGCTTTATTTGACAACGAAGGAATAGTTCCTACTCAAGCAGATATGTGACTAATATAAAAAAAATATGGAGGTAAATACGGAGGTAAAATTTATATCGAATTCGTCAGCCATATTCATTAAGTCAGTCAACTAAGCAAATATAATTTTTTATCATAATCCATACTAATATTATAAATGGGAAAGTGTGTCTGTCTGTTTGTCCGTCTTTCACGGCAAAACGGAGCGACGAATTGACGTGATTTTTACGTGGAGATAGTTGAAGGGATGAAGAGTAACATAGGCTACTTTTTATCCCGGAAAAAAAGGCTTCGCTGAAAAACTACTGCACAGATTTTCATGCGGTTTTCATCAATAGATAGATCACTCTATCTATTGATGAAAACCGCAAGGTTTTGCGGTATTTTTTATCTCGGAAAAACAGATAGTCCCACGGGAAGCGCGATAAAACCTTCGCGCCATAAACTGACTTCCACGCATATGTAGCCGTGGGTAAACTATGACCCTTAACCCTCTATAGACCCAATCCCGAAATCCACGCGGGCGAAGCCGCGGGCAGAAAGCTAGTAGAAATATAACCAAAAAAATATTATCCAAACATATCCAAACTTTGACAGAAATTACTGAACTATCTTGTGTCCAGTTTATGTAGCGCCGCACTAAGTCTGTTCAAGATAACATTTGCGGGTTATTTTGCTCGGCTGGAAATAAATACTTATGACATTTAACTATTTATAGCTTCTATATCAAGCTAAATTATAGTTACAATGAATTAAAAGAAACAAAGAGATGCATCAGTCTTTACAATAAGTTCAATCTAATACTGAAATAAAATCCGATAAGGTCAAGGTCGAACCTTCTTCTTTCCCTCGTATAAAATTTTGGTAGCCATCAGCTACGTTATTGGTATAGGAATTCTATCTTTACTTAGAATACAGCTCAAACGATTATCACTCCAAACGGTATATACACAAGGTCTTTTGCGAAACAATACTAACCTTCCGCGTTCCGTTCATTTTCGCAGGGAAAAATCGAAGTCTAAGGTTACCCAAATATTTGTAATAGCACCGTTAAAGTATAAATACAGGCACTCCATTACGAAGAACCTTTACTCTAATAACGCCCTTCCGAAGTACAAACAAAGGCATACTTAGCATAAAAGCTGAACCAACCGTAACGTAAAAGGTATTGGAGTGATAAATAAACATTATTACACTACACCATTGCATGACAGATACGCAATGAGGTCATTTTTCCCTAAGTTGTTAAACTTAAGTTTATGGATTAAATTTGAATTCAGAACTCAAAGAACAGAATGAGCTATTTATTCTCATATGTTCCTATATCCTAATTAAATTAAATTCCATGCCTTTTGTTCTTGGACAACCCTTGTATTGTTTTTTAAAATTAAGTTTGGACGTCAGTTTTCTTATAGGTGGAGAGATATTATTCCAACACTTAGTTTCATGATACCGGAAACTTCCAGTAAAGGCTACCGTTTTATTCAAATGCAACTTAAGCGGTGGACAAGTGGACCTAGGTGCCTGGCCAATGTATCTTATTTTATTAAAAATTAATTTTGAAAAAAGATATTCAACTATATCTACTTGTAATTGGGTAGATTTAACTAGAAAAGTGGATATTTTACACAATGCAATTATACTTTTTATTTTTTTTTACATATATCATACGGATATATATATATATATATTGGATATATATATATATATATATATTTGTCAAACACGTTGGCAAATTACAGCCCAAACGCAATTGAACGGATATGTTTGACGTAATAATATGACGTCTAAATCTCCTCTTAGATAAACGCAACATTTCGACTTCTTATTAGCTGTAACTTATTTAAAAAAATTTGACTGGATACTATCAAAACACCTTTTCGAAAACAAATATAAGTAGGCTGCTTCTCGACATTCTCCTTCGCCAACTACAGTCGGAGGAGAAGTTACATAAAACACACAAACATTTATAGAACATAAGAGTAATATATCAATTAAGTATTTCAGTCAAACTTAACCTATTATATATATATATATATATATATATATATATATATATATATATATATATATATATATATATATATATATATATATATATATATATGTATCTTTATTTACTAAGACGAAACGGTTTTCATTATTATCATTTCAGCCTTGAAGTCAGTCGCCAAATGTCAAATTGTAGGATTTTGACCTCATTAATGGATCTCCACATCGATCGTTCCTACACTGTTAGCTTTCAGCGCCTTACTGCCCTCTTCCCCCAAGTCGTCGGACTACCTTCTGGGGGGAACCTAGAGGAACGGGGGGGGGGGGGGGGAAGATGTGACATTTTTAGTGAGATACAATTTCTAAATTTAAACAAGAAGGCGGAGACGTGGCCCGGCGAATATTTCGCAAAAGCCGGCAGACGATACCAGTAGCGACCTAAATTCAATTAGTGAAATCATTTATTTGATTTACAGTTTGTTTTCTTCGAGGTATAGTTATCTCATAATTAATTTTCGAATTACAAGATTAAATTGAAATCTGACCTGAATTACAGTAAGCTACGAAAACAGAATTTAATTTCATTTTTCATAATAGATACCTATTATGAAGCACTAAATGCCTATTATGCAAAAATAGACTACCCTGAGCGGTTTAAACAGGATCATATATATCAAGTAGGCGCTCAGATAGTGAGAATAGACCCGCCCTATATTACACTGGGACTTAATACATTTGCAGTATTGCTGTTTGTTACATCTCTAACTCACCCTTCTGGGATAATAGGTGTGATTATATATTTATGTGTCTGCACGTACCTCAAAGAAGAATAAGACATTCTCAACATTTGTTCGTATAACTAGACAACTTAAGAACAAATATGTTTCTGACAAAAAATTGTGCCCTTCAAATAATGCATTCAAATCGTCTTCAATTTAACATTGTAAAATCTTGACGTTTTATTTATACTTATTACATTAAATAGATAATACAATTTGTTAAGAAGAGAATGTATATCGATCCATGTTTTGATTTTAATTTTAGTATAAATTAATTTTATTATTGGGTAAATTTATCCACATAATTGAACAACGTTTAAACTCGTGGTTATCATAGTAGATTATACCAACTACAAAATTTCTTAGTTAGTTTCGTATTTTATATGTGTGCTAATTGATCACATGCAAACTTTTCTTTTTTGAAAAGTACTTAACTTATTGGAAGGTAATACATTGTTCAAATGTTGGAAGTACAATTTAACTTTTAAATACGTTGGCATATTTTTTAAGCGAAGTAGTTTTATTTAATTGGCTATGTATATTTTTTACATGGAATTGTAACGTGATTTATGTTGTGCGTTTATGCTGTTTATAATAATTAAACACCTACATAACTGAATTAAAATATTGTGTGTGTGTAATAATATAATTTGTCCCTAATATAAATGTACAGTGTAATACTGAGTATACGTGTTCAATCATGTCAAACGGTTGCACTGAATAGCGTTCATGATATAGCCGATACTGTAAATAAAAAAAGACGATTGTCTGCATGTCTTGAATCAATGTTTCAAAACTAGTCTGCACATAACAACACATTTTTTTTGGACAGACCTATACTGAAGCTGCAAATAGCTATATAGCTCTGCCTTGAGTCTGTTTGTTGAAGGCACAAGAACTGAATGACTGCACCTTGTGTACTAACACACCAGGCGCCGTTCCGGGCTGTTAGGGTCGAACTAAAAAGAGTCGACGCAAATTGAGCACGCGTCTACTAGCTCGGACGAACAAGATCGTAGTGTCATGGGGGACATTACTACATCTATAAAATTATACTGTAAATAAATATTTATTATCATAGAAATGTTGTGCCGATCCTAAATACACCCCTGCTCTTTCCGGGGTGCGGAACACGCATTTACCTCTAATGATTTATTCCCAGCAAAATCGATAAATAAACATAGGCCGCTTATCCTGTGGGCCAAACGATCAAATTATGTAAATGAATTAGCCCGAAGCGTGCAAGCTTCCCAGGAAATAATAATTTTATACTGTTTACATTCCAATGGTCTAGCGCAAACATTGTTAACGAGCAGATTTCGGAAACCGATAACAGGGTGTCCAAGGTGACAACTTGGCCAATGGGATGTTATATAAGAATCAAAATATTCTTATCTTTAATAAGAATTAGCGTTTTCCCTGGATAACCAAGGCGGGATGCAAGCGAACGAAGGATGCAGTCCCGGTATCTTCCAAGAAGCTTGCCCGTTCCCTTATCAAACTAAAGAGAGACAAGATCCGAAAGGTCATAGCTACCATAACTGGACACTGCCTTTTAAACAAACACCTGTACACAATTGGTATAACAGACAGCCCCTTGTGAAGAGGGTGCATGGAGGCAGAGAAAACGCCACAGCACGTTCTTATGGAATGTGCAAGTGTGTCGCCGACCAATGGGAGAAACTTCTCCGTTCCCCGGCGTCCCTGCCGTGCAGTAGCATGCAGCAGCTCACGGAGGCTGCGTTCTGGGAGGACCTGGGATGGATGGAGTAGGAAGGAGGCAGATGCAGGAGAAGGACGTACAATGCTCAATCATGAGGCTAAGTGCGGTGGAGCCCAGCCAAACTAAACTAAACTAGCGTTTTTCCATCATATTTGTTTTTTACCGATATCTCAAAATATATTTTAAATTTGTTTTTATTTTTGTGAATGTTGAATTTGAAAATGGCAAGATCCAAATATTCAAGCAATAACCCATATTTAAGAGTTGCGTTTTTGTTGTCAAAGAGATCAGCATTTTAATTTGGACAGATAAATTAGACAAAACTGTAAAGTTTATAATGGGATCGCCAAATGGAAAGTAAGCAAAATAAAATCCACAGAGTGACATGTTAGGACACGAAGACATGTTAGGAACTTTATTAAAGAAAAAGGAAACAGGGGAAGAAAAGGACCACGAAGAACCTTTACCAAATTTAGAACGTGACTTATGTGTGTGAAACAAAAAACCTAAAGGAATAATGTAAAAAGTTTGCGATTACATCTATTCCCTGTTATGTTGAAAGAGTATCAAATGTTTGTTCAAAAGTTCTCAAGAGATAGATATCAATGTAGGTTTCATTAACCGCCATTAGCAATAATCTTAAAAATGTAATAAAAATAACCTTGGATTTGGTAATCCAATGACCAATCTTCACTGGGTTTGCTTGGCTTACTAAGGCCCAATCGCCTTATATATACGTGACAGCATATGCTGTGATTATGTATCAAAAGACAGACAAAAGTGGAGCTTTCCGAGGGGGAAACTCCTCTTGATTGGGTTGTTCACTTTGAGAAGAACCGAACTTATTCTACGGATAAGTGAAAAAATAAATAAATACAATTTATACACTTAAACCAATTAGCCTAGCCCAAAGAGCTTTGTAAAGCTTTTGAAATATTCAAGTATTATGAAGAGAGACATTGTTGATTCAGTTTCATAGTCAAAAATATAAATTATAGTGTAGATATATAAGTATAGAATAACATCTCGTAGTGAAACAGTTACGAGTACATTCAAGTACGAACTAAAATAATCAAATATTAAATACCGGATGTGTAATTGAACACCAGTAAACAACAAATTAAATCGGCGGGAATATACGAGCGAGACCGACTTAATTATTTAATACGATTTTAATCTGTGTAAATGAATTACTAGTTGAATAAGTTACAAGGTCCCTGGCTGACATGGTTCTATTAGCGGCACCGATTGAAATATTACGGCTAAATTTTCTAATTAACTTTCTAATGAATGATAGATTAAGGTATTGAGATTCGGGGAAAAGTATTCAACTGAGGCTCCAGGTTCGCATTACGAAGGAGATTATGTATGTGATGATTGATTTATACATTACTAGCTTTCTGTCCGCAGCTTCGCCCGCGTGGATTTCGGGATTGAGTCTATAGAGAGTTAAGGGTCATAGTTTTTACCCACGGCTACATATGCGCGGAAGTCAGTTTATGGCGCGAAGGTTTTATCGCGCTTCCCGTGAGATAAAAAAATACCGCAAAACCTTGCTCAAGAATCACTCTATCAATTTCAAAGCTATCGGTTCAGTAGTTACGGTGTGAAAGCGGAACAAACAAACTCACTTTCCGATTTATAATATTAGTAAGGATTAGTAAGGATTTATTTTTATTAATATTGTAGCTTAAATCACGCGTCTTTATAAGACACGGTCCTTTATAAGGCGTACGCGGGGATACAGATCCAACGCGTAGAGGCCATTTAATTTTTTTTTATGAAAGTGTGCGTGGAGTGTACCAACTGGGTCCAATCTCTATATGCATCATGAAAAATGCAGCTAAAGACTACACCCAGTTAGATGCACAGAAACTATTATCATTTGTGGTCAAAAGTTTGTGGACTATTGCATTTCGATTTTGGTGGTAATGAGAACCGGACTATGGAAGAGACTCCGGTCACCTGCCATCTCAAAGCCTCCTAATTGATTTTAAATATGTCAGGTGGTAACTCGCCGCTCACTAAATGGGCCCCCCAAAAAAGCAGACTATTGGTGCGAAGAGAGCATCATTGGAGTGAACGGCTAAGGGTGTAGAGAGGTGTGTCTGCGACAGCAATCGAGACGCAATCGGCGTTATGACATTATTACACTTCCACCCTTCGAGCTGTTTGTCGTCTGCTCTTGCGACTCCACTCTGTCTGGCTGGTTAAGGCAAGACAGAAGCGGGTGGCATACGCCCCCCTGAAGCACATGGGTACCTTCGGTGACGCAACTCATCGACAGCTCGCCACAAGCTGCCCTGAGGGAGACTGACTACACTGATGGGGCATTTATGGCACTCAAGGGGCATTAAATGCCCCACCAGTGGGCGATGCGGTCTCACTTCCATACGCACTTACAATTCCCAATTGTTAAAAATAATATTAATAATAATGGATAAAAAAATATATAATAAAACCTTTATCAAAAATATTTAATTTAACTAAAGAAAACAACTCTAATTTGTTTTTTCTAAATAAAGCTAAATAATATCAATCATTATCATTACCTGAGCTAAAACATACACACTACTGGAAATAGCTACCTCACCCCCAAAGAATCAGAATTAAGAGGTTTTGGTCTGTTTCACAACATGTGGGGCTATTGCGAATTGGAGGGGAGCGACAAAGTTGCCAAAGAACTTGTCTGTTGGTTGGCGGAATACACCTCATGCACACGCGCTTGATTGTCAACCCATCACCTGTAGTTCGATACTTGTTACATCCTAAAAATAATAAAATTACAACACAAATATGTGGAAAATACTCGTAATTGGTTGGCTTTAAAACTCTTATTCATAAAAGATAGCATCCATATTACTGTGCAACAACAACAAGTGGACATGAAAAAAGACTCTTAGGGCGTAAAGCCAAAGTCAAAACAGAATGTATGAGACTGATGTCGCAACTGGTAATCATTCCAATATAACGGTGTTCGATAGCGAATACTTTTCCCAAGGCCCCCAAGGTCCTCTGCTTGAGTACTTTTGTCTTACTTATTTCTTCCACAAAACAGCAGTGGTCACATTACTGTATTAGGGATTGAAGGGTTAGTCCCTTTTCAATTTAGACGTCTTGTGTCAAACCGCAACCGCGCGTTTACTGTGTCGCTTTTTTATTGTTTTATATTGACATACAAGCAGACCGTCCACCTCATTGTAATTAGTCAGATATAATATAAATTGGTTGCTGTGAGATCACAGCAACTAAGTAAGCTCCACAAAAACAGCAGTCAACTTTTAATGTAATACAAACATGAAGTAGATATCGCACTAGCGAGTAATTGTAGACGTCGTTTCTCGCTCCGATGACATGTATACCTAACGAATGCCATCTCTTTCCATCCCGTACTTTCTGTTTTATCTATTTCATTTAATACAAATTTTATGAAACAATAAAAAGTGTGGCATCTATAATAAAATATCACTTGTCTATATTATATCCTAAAGGAATCTCCATATAAATGTCTTCTTTTAAATCACCGTATAAAAATGCTGTTTTGACATCAAATTGTTTTATTTTGAAACCTTTTTGTCCTGCAATCGAAAGTAACAACCGTACACTGGTAGTATTTACAACCGGACTATACGATGAAAGTAGACTGACCAAAATGATTTATGAAGCTGGAGTGAGTGGAGACACGGGACGAGGAAGACCTAGGCAAACATATTTCGAACAAATCGAAAGTGTCCTCAAAAAAGGCCAGGTCAGAAGTACCCGCAATCGTCGAGCATGTATGAGGAATGTTATGAAAGTAGATGAAGCGAAAGAGATATGTAAGGACCGTAGCAAGTGGAAGGACGTAATCTCTGCCTACCCCCGTGGGAAAAGGGCGTGAGTGTATGTATGTATGTATGTATGTATGTATGTATGTATGTATATTACCAACATGCACCCAATAATTTCACTATCTTACTCTTCACGAGCTTACAAATCATAAATACTTCAATAGTAACATATTATTTTGTAGTAAAGTTTTAATAGATTGCAATGGGCACAATATAAGCTAGTTATGTAAATATTTTTCAAATCAGTTAAGTCACGACGTCGTGTCATGCGTGTGCGGTTTTTTTTTTCCATCAGGAGAGAGAGGTCAGAACGGTCCGGCCACGTCACCTGCCAACTAAACTCAACCATAGCGTTGACCATAACGGCCTTACGGCTTGAATGGAGGATGAAATGTGTGTACGGTCCCGTCGCCGTCTCCTGCCGTGTCTGAAGAAATGAGATCGTTCATTTGAAGTACCCATCGCATTGCTCCGGCACTGCTGTAAGCCGATAATTAATGTCTAAATTTAAAGAGCCTTCTGAGTACCGTGACATTATATCTTATGTCAAAAATTGACAAAGTACACCTTTATTTTCGTGATGATGGTGAATCTCCCGCCAGGAGCTCACCGTCAGGAGTGAAGTTCACTTATTTGTCAACATCTTATATATAAAAATGAATCGCAAAATGTGTTGGTAAGCTCATAACTCAACAACGCCTGGACCAATTTGGCCAATTCTTTTTTGTTAATGTTCGTTGAAGTTCAAGGAGGGTTTTTACAATGAGGAAAATTCGAATAATTATCGGAAATACCCTAAAAACAGCCCTTTTATTTTCCCATGCAAACGTTTTCTAACTAAAACGTACAGTCGAATTGAGCTTTATTGTTATTGTATAAAGTTCATATTGCAAGCACTCACTGTTGTCTAAGCAATGAAGGTGTGTTCCTAACATCAAAGAGTCAATTTGCGCTTTATTAACGCTACATATAGTTGAAATTCAATCATATCTATCAAAACAGTGTGCGTGCGTGCGTTGGAGCACAGAATACATCGTTGTAGGATTTAATGTCACGTTCCAAAATTGAATAGCCACAAAATGTAATAGGTCATTTAGACTTTTTTGCGATTTGGTTGGCTATGCGACATTATCTATAAAATAATTAGGAACAAAAAACTGCCACTGTACAAATCTTTTTGACAGGACGAAGTCTGTCGGGTCCGCTAGTACAGTTATAAAAATTGATATATTTTTAAAAAAGTTTTTATTTAACAATAGATATAAGTAAAATAAAATGTATATAATGTATGTATAAATAAACTAAAAAGGTAAAAATAAGTTTTTATTGAAATGAAAATATTACACAAATATACGTTTACATATTTCTTCACGATATTATGCGGTAAATATTGGATTCAAATTGGCGGCAATTATACAATTTTGTATTGTCATCAAAACTGAAAGCGTATGCAAAATTTCATTTCAGCTCCATAGCTATAGTGGAAGTGCGTGAAATATTGATTGCAAGATTTCAGGAGATACATACATAAATGTGAAGTTAGATAAAAGCTTTAATGAAAACATTAAGTCCGCATTTTACTTCAGTATCAGAGCTTCGAAATCATGTTTTTGTGTTATGTACATAAGTTTTTACAATTCATAAAAAATATAACATACTACTTAATGCTATACTTATTTCTTAATTCTGTTTATACTGCTGTTAAAATCTTGATCTGTTACCTTGAAAATCAATTTTATTTTATTTTGTGACAAATATGAACTCTCCTACAATATTAGGTCAATAACCAGTCATAAAGTGTTCATAAAATGGTTTTGCAGACGACAATAACAATGTTGATAGCGAGCTACTTAAAATGGGGTAAACGCCAATACCTTTACCCAAACTTCGTAATTCCATCTGTTTCAAGGCAAGAAAATCGCAACTATCGCTACCGGTGTAAGCTCGCCTTACGTGGCTGCTATTTTTAGTGTTCCATTCCTTCACTCCCTGTCATCCGTCAACGGACCTGTCACTTCTTTCATAACACAGCCATTGCTCACTGTGTCCGTTCCCATTTTCCTTGTTCTTTATCTTCGTTGTCATATCTCTGAGAATATTTTGTAGAGGAAAGCTAAAGCACGATATAATAATGTAGTCTTTTTTTGTCTCCAAGACAGATTTTACGCATGCAATAATGTCTAGGCTGTGGTCCGAAATATGCCTTCAGCTTTAATGCAGGCTGTTTGCGGTGGATCGATAATTGTTCTTATGCACATTTGTAAGCGAACTGGCGTTATTAATCACGGCATCGATTAATGCTGATAATTTAAATAAAAAATAGTCTAGGGCACTATGTCTAAAACTTTGAAGTATGGAACCGAGCACGTTTTGGATAGTAGCTTTGAGTAAGTTTTGTCACTGATTTATTGGATTATATTTATAACATTCTAAGTAATCCTTAATTAAAAAAGTTTACATTATTAACTATTCCATAAAAAAGAATCATAGAAATCGGTATAGAAACACCAAAATTATACTTGAAATACGCTAATAATAAGCCATCGCCCGTGAATACTGAATCATGCTGTAAGGATTATTTTTGTATAAGGTTGCGAACGCACAAACAGACAGCGTCTAGAAGCTAGCGAGTCACCTAACGAGTAGCTTCGTAAAGTCTTATTTGAAGAATAATGAAAAATGCTACCTAAAATTACGATTCCACGCGGACGACCGGTCGGTCGGTCGGTGGTCACAGCTAGTATTTAATAAAATATGCATGTTTTGTTCGTGAAACATCTTTGACACTGTTAATTTAATAAATTCAAAAAGTTTTCGCTCATCAGAAATATACCGATCGATTTGTAGATCATTCAATACTACAAGGTCCTATAAATGTGGATATCGAAAATAATCAAAGATAAATATCGTCTCAGACCAATCGAAGTATTTACAACTTTGATTATTCGACTTTAGACTCAATCCATCAAAACTTCGCAGTCTAGTACCTCAATTTTATCATGCCCGAACAAAGAACTTTCACAAACCAACAAAAGTTATTCAATAAGTAACTAACAAAAACTTGTATCTTTCAGCTTTCGGGAAGCTCCTAAATCTGTTGCGTACAGATGGAACTATTATTCGATATACAACTTTTAACTTTTCATACGTGATGAAAAACGAAAGTTGGTGCCGGAATAATACACTTATATACGAAGCAAAGTTACACTATCTCGCAAAAATGTCGGTATTGTAATGTAATATTCGTATAGTTGAGTGAAATCATCGAAAATATAAGCATAAAACAAAAACCGTTGAACTGATAACTTACTGAAGAAGTTATGCGGCATAATATCGGCTCTTCTAAAACCAGGCAAACATCTGCCAGGAAACGAAGCTTTGGTGAGCTGTAAAAAGACGTTTGATTTTAGAACTGCACCACTGTTCGGTATGGAGATCTTGGAGGAGATCTATCTCAATTATGTCTTTAGGCTGAAACAATCATAATAATGACTGGATAATAACTGGCAATTACTTCACTCGTATTATTAAATTAAGATACCAAAATTTTTATACTGCTAGCGTTCTAGTTACAGTCCCCATCATGGACTGTAGTCATACAACACATCATTCCCATATAATATTTTTTGTTCACAAATTGTAATGTATGTTCTGTTATATGTTGTGTTTGAACAATTTAATAGTTATTAATTTATTTATATTATTTTTTGACGCCTTGATTAATTATATTGTTATTTAACCCTAGAAACATTACCTATCTAGAGACATTACCGACAGTTAGGGTTACAGAAAAAGGAAACATCAAATTGTACTTTACGATTGAAATCTCTCTCTTGGCGCTCTAGTAGCGATTTCCTTTCCATTTCCTGGTTAAGCTGCCCAGCAGTAGAAGTTTCTTCCAACAATTTCCATCCAAAAATTTTTCATTGTTTTAAAGGAGCATTAAAAGATTATGAAACAAGCCCATTATCACTTGTTATCTATATATCCTTAGCTTTCTATAGTTGTAGTACTACATTTTACAGCACCCATTCGCAATTAAAATTACTTTTTGATTTTCTATTGTCTAAGATTTAGGAATTAATTGCTTTTTGGGGGTGTTAATTCTTTATACTTTTTCATCTTTTAGTGTCAAATAAATAGAACTCTAGTATTAGGTATATTCCAAGAATTTAAAATGCTTTGACTTTAACATTGATATTGTAACAGTACCTACACCTAAGTCTTTCTCCATCTTAAATCTTTAGAAAGTCGTCAAAATCGAGATTTGCTTTTTTATTCATTTCATAACTTGACTTACTACTAGCTGTACTATTGGAAAAACTTTTATTTACGGAAAACACAAACGGTATTTCTTCTTTCTCCTGCCCTGGTCTCATTTTTTTTTTGGTCGGCGCAACATGTCTCTCTCTTCCACTCTCCTCTATCACTCGCCATTTATTTACCATGAGGTATTATCCATGTAAAAAAACAAACCATACAAATTCTGTCACCCTTAAGAGCTTTTAATTATATAATTGATGTACAAAATACACAAATAATTGATCTATTTCAAAATCACTTTTCAAAGTGTTGACAATTTAAACTACCAAACACAAATATTCAAAGGCTGCCTGCCCATCGAATAAATTTGCGACTGTTGAAAAATAGTCTGTTTTTTGCGCATCGTTAATGAGATTTCGATGTAAAGGTATTCTCTCTGTCTCTGTGTTGTTTCGTCTAAACCCTTATTCAAGATGGTGTATCAAGGTACTTCTTTTCTATGTATTAGTGAAACGAGATCGAACGAAATTTCTCCTCAATCTGTCAGATAGTTTCTCTGGAGTATTCGACTATTGTTTACTTACATTGTCTTGTCATTTATCTCGAAGCGGACAATGTCTTATAAGACAGTGGCCTTGTATTCCTAGCCCAGAGGCGCAACAAAGCCTCTAATTCCTATTCATCCTACGACAACACTGATAATTTGTAGCCGACAAAGCGAACTTCCACAGATAAAGGAATTAGGCCCGGTTAGCGCGCCTTGACCGACCCCCTTCCTGTCCTCCCTTCTATGAATGTACACGAGTTCATTAAAAGTAATTTCCATCGCGGGACGTCCCCGGAATTATTATGTAACAACTTTAAGAAACGAGGACGCTTTAGGTGCCGAGGGATTAAGTTTCGAAAAAGGGACAATGAACGAATTTCCACGGACGTACTGACGATAGCCAAGTAATCTCCGTTTTGTGGCCACGAAGATAGCGAGATTGTGCTGTATTTTTACTTTTACTCTTTGCCTGAAAAATGTACAGTCAACTTATTTGTCCTTTCATCAGGAAGTATGCTTGTGGTGTTTAGTATGGCTGTTATATTTTATAAAAAAATACAGATAATAAAAATGTTTGTTGAAACTCCAAAATGGTTTTAAAGCAAATATGCTACAAGGACTCACAACTACGTGCCGACAGAAAAAACTTATTCGTATAATACGAATCCAGGAATTTAAGTGTAATCGTTGTTGTGGTATATCTCAAGGAACAAATTATGTCAGTTGTGCTTCCTCTCTATCATGAAAAGTTTAAATCAGCTTATTGTATAAAATTTAGGTGTAAAATTAGCCTTTATACCTTTTAAACAACAATAAAATGAAAAAAAAAACTGTTATTGTCTATTATTCACAGTTTCTTTTTTGTAATAAGAGGACAAACAAACACACGGATCACCAAGGAATTGCCACTATTTATGAACACTCGCAAAACCAACAGTGCGTTGCCGGGTTTTTAAAAGGGAATATACTCTTTATCGTAGGTATGGAGATCACAGAGAAAGATCGAAAGAAATACCTAAGGTGGACTATTCATTCCACAGCTTGGTAGTTCGATGCAGAAATTCTCTACAAAGGCATACTGTTGTTGAAAGGTGAACCATGTAGCTGATGTGTGTGACTTTGTAGCGTGGAACGATGGTGGAAGCCGGTGGCAAGAATCAATGGCATTTTCTAGGAGCATTTGTAAAATTAATTAATAATTATTGAGAAACTTGCTTGAGAGCTTGCAATTATTATTTTTTGTATAATTGGGTCCTATTAGAAACACTGTCCTATCAGAAGATATTATGTTATTATTCAACGTTTTTACTAAATATTGTACCTATTAAAGTTTTATAAGTGAAATAAATATGGTAAAAGGGAGTGCTAGACTACAGCATATCATGCAAATTCCATTATTCCTAACTAACAACTAACATTTACTTGTTATCTTGAAGAATTTACATAGTTATTCAAATGTTTCAATTGCGAATTAATAATAAGCAAAGATAACTTTTAATGTACACGCTATTTTCATGGCCACAGTTTGAGCTATACTCGCTATTCGCGCAGCAAAATGGATCATCAAGCGCTTAAGCTGACAGTTTAAAGTTGCTTAAAAACGTGTTCCGCTAGATTACGCCCGCTGTCTGCGCTGATATTGTAAAATGTTCTTTTAAGATTTTCTGCTTAATTTGGTAAGAGCAAGATTATATTTTAGTTAAACTAATTTTGTACAAAATGATACAGTTTAATAAGGGGTATAAGGGTTGAATTGATTATTTTAGTACCTTCGTACGTGTAAAATGAAAATCCTATTATAATAATTTACTTCCATGAATGTTCAATCTTTGGTATCAATGACTACATTAATTTGAGAAAGGTAGACTCCATCCAGATACCCTACATTACTTCAAACGGTTGAAAAGCGATCTTACGTAGACGCGTGGTACTCGTTATCTAAATCTCTAGCTCATTTAATCGTAGGGAGACCTGAGTCTGCTTAGGTTTCTTTTCCTATTTCTACCATAAAGTAGGTATGTTTGCATTTCCGTGTTCAACTAACGGACGGGTTCGGAGCGATTCCACGCATTTTCCATTGAAAACACATTCCAAATAACTGTTTCTACCATATTTGGTTCAGTGTACTGCGAACAGCGCGGTGGAACTAGATCGCGAACGATGCAATTGGTGGTTGAGTAGTCTAGATGAGTAAATGAGACTACATATGTAAACTAATCATTCTATTTCTTATTTCAGGTACGACATGATTTGAAAGGGGTGAAAAAGTGAAAAATATTAGAAAGTAACAAAGTAAGTTCAAATTTGAATTATTCTCGAGGTTTTCTAATTAGGTAATTTAAGTGACGTTAGGGGTTTTTGATATATATATATATATCTAACCAATTTACATAGATTAAAAATAGTTATAACAAAACTCTATTAATTAATTACAACACAATGTAACTACTATGAGCTAACATTCGTTCGCATATCGCTAGCGAAAATTTTTGTATGCAAATTTATAGAGCGCCTCTAGCGGAAACGTAACTGAACAAATTTTTCATATTTAGGTATATATTTTTTTTAAACATAGCTTGTGTAGTTTACTATACGTCAAATACTCAAAACTCATAGTAAATGCAGTGACAGATAAAATTAACTTTATTAGTTTACACAGAAAGTATGTTTTAAAGTACACAACTTTGACATGTCTAAGATGGGTGTTTTACTGTGGAATGAGATCCTGTTCAACCTCATTTATTCAATGTATAATTATCAGTATAAAACGATACAGACAAGATTTATTTAAATTTTTCTCAGGTTTTCTCGTAAACTGCTTTAACTGGTCAAACCCTAGCTGCATATGACAATATAACGAAATATTATTTATTCAATGCCTTAACAAATAGTTATTAACGTCAAAACAAATTTAAGCATATGATAACAAAAATGTTACACGTGCATAAGAACAAGAAATAACATTGACTCAACACCTGTTCGGATATTGAAAGCTTCTATGCCTTCTTGTTGTTCTTCTATACCTTCTATGGAAGAACAAGCAAGAAACTCTGATGGTCTATTTTAATGAATACCGCAGATTTATTGAAGAAAACGAACTTAAACCAAACGATAGTAATAAATAATTCTATTAATAAAAAATTGTCGCAAGTTGTTGGCGTGTGTGCGATGTAAACTTAAACCAAATGTCCGAATTCTTCTTCATGCACACAAAACGATCGCCCGGGGATTGAAGTTAGTAGAAAGCAAGTTTATAGGCTGTCCAATAAAGAAGCCATCTTTATCTGCCGGCCCGCTTGTTTTTTGTAAAAACTTTTTGTTATTTCCAAGGCGTCGTAATTTTCCCGTTGACGTTTCGAGACCTTTTCGAGAACAAAGAACTTTCCAGAGGTGAACGGTAACATGTTACAGCTCACCTGTATTTCTGTTCGATGTTTCTGGGTATTCTTACTTTCTTTTATTTTCTTCTTACTTTGGAATGTATTATTCTGAAAATGCATTTCATTATCTATATATTATGTATCTATTACTACATACCTATATTAGTGTACACAGATGGACTATTTATGCTTAAGACATTATTAGCCTTAGACATTTTCTACCAACCAACCTTCAGGTGATACAGAGATGCAAAGAGGTAGATGTACCAAAGGACATTAAAAAGAGATGTTAATACATCACATAAAATATGCATGTATATGTTAAATTAATTAAAAATCATAATTTATTTGTTAATGGAAATTAACATGTTTTGTATAGTTCATAAAATATATAAACTTAATTTATTAATGTATTTTTAGATTTGGATGTATAGAATCAGATTTCCTTTGAATTTGCCTGTGACGTTTGTTTTGTTTAATGCATCTGTAGAAAACACTTCAACTTTGGCAACTTCCCGCTTCCCGTTCAGCTAATGCCTATATTTTTTAGCAGAGTTTGTTTGTGTCATCCATTAATTAAACACACAAAATATATGATCCACATTTATTGATTGGTTGTGCGATTTTAGACGGTCAGCCAATTTAAATTAACGTGACAACATGGATATATATTGCTTCTATACTCCGTTTGTTTAGGTAATTAACTAAATGTAAACAAATCATAAAAAGGTTTCTTTTATAGGTCCACTTTTTATTCCGAGATAAAATGTAACCAAAACAAATTATTGGTTCATTCAAACATAATAATTACTATTATATCTTTCTATATATAACTACCTCGTTTAATTTTAAACAGTAAATATTATTTATTTAGTTTAAAAATAATAAATAACTTAGATTATAATAGTTTCACACAAGTATTGCAAGTGTGACTACTGTAAAGAAACTAAAAAGACTGGTGTTCAAAACATTTCTTGTAAATTCATAGTTAAAATAACCCTACTACATTAAAAAGTAAACCTGCACGATAGAGCGGCAACATGTTTAACTGTAAGGATCGCTGTGAGGATCACGTAATTAAAGAAGAACAAAAGATGTTCACTTTAGATAGGATCACTGATGACCAGTGATCGCTTTATAATCAGTGTTGGTGAAAGTTCATCTGACTTTGAGTCTGACTCAGAACTAATAAAATGAATGTAGTAGTTATTACTTTTGATTACAATAGGCTATTTGACAATGCGAAAAATAAAGTGTCAATTACTGTTAACAGTATAAATTAAGATTTAAAAAATTATTATTTATTAACGTAAGTTGAAAATAATGATTAATTTATTTTAAAATCCGTAAATAAAAATTGCATTTTTTAAACGTTTGTCACGTGACACGAAACGCTCCTGATTGGTCGAATTTATCATGACGTCACTTGCTTGTAAACTTCGTTTGCCTACTTGTGTTGCGCCTAGTTGTGGTAGATTATCTCCGTTATATTAAGATTTTCTTTATTATGCATTGTTTTTTTTTTGTTTATTTGCACTATTTTACAAGTACTTTCAACCATGGACAACGATTTTGTAAAAGCAGACAGCAGAAACCTACCGCAAGTCGACGCAATCATGGTCGGATTATTTTTCAAAAATAATTCTGACTTTTATGCTTCGGAGCTAAAAAATGTAAAAACAGTAAAGTAAGTATAATTACACTTTACTGGTAACTTAAATTATAAATAATTAAGTTTGTTTGGCACAATTTCGTGAACATAAAAGATAATTTGTTCACGTTACGTCGGTTATTGAATGCTCTTCACATTGTTTAACAAGTTCCATTCTTTGCCGCACAGACTAATTAGAATACTACTTTGCCGTTTGACAAATGCAGATCGGGAAGTACCAGCATCACACATTCTTTTAATGCGATCTGGCTGGCAATGAAATGTAGAAGGCAGGACTTTATTTTTTTAAATTATTTTCTGACTGAAACCCATTTTGTACTGATAGTAATTTGCCATGTCATTTTCCAACTGTAACCAACAAACAAGTTTTAGTCGGGATCTTTTAGTGTACTGCGTATTGAAATCATAAGACTCTGTAGCTACAAATTTTAACAAATATTATGGAAAACAGCGGAAATATTCGAAGTGAGTTGCAAGAGACATTCTGTTAAAAACATTAGAAGTATTATAACCTATAATAATACGAAAATATTAACATTCTGAATGTAATTAATTATTACAAAATATAAATATTATGTTTACTTACATCGAAATGGTCTTCACAAAAGAAAATATTTGTACTATTCGCTGTGTCATTATGATCCCTCCGAGAAAGTTGCAACCACTTTCGGCGCACTTCGATATTCTTTGGAACACTTACAAATAGTTTTTCCGGAGTTTTTAACGACGTATTTGTACATTTTGGAACTGCACACCATTTGTAACTCATTTTGTTACATAAATCACTGATAAAAAGTAAATCCAATCGCACTTTCGTTTTATGTTTACAACAAACAAATATATATGCCAGTTGTCACAGATCAGAATACAGGCAAGTGACGTCACCGACCTCATTGCAGCGCCATATTGTTAAAGTAGCGTTTTGGCGCACTATTCAAATATTGAATTTTTAATTCGATGTTTTTCAGCTAATATATACCAGAATTAAAAATAACAACTTTTACTGGGTTCCTTAGACTCTACTAAATAATATAAAATGGATTTTAAAAACCTGTCAAATAGCCTATTATGTTGTTACGTAATAAATCATTTGTAATGCAATGTAGTTTTTATACACCTCAATATACAAATAAACATTGTAATAAAAGGTTGAAAATCCCTGAACGCCGCCATTTTTATTGTTTACCTTTAGTTAATTACCTAAACAAACGGAGTATAGAAACATCTAACATTTACAAGAACTATATACATCTTGTTAAATACTTAATTTTCATTATATCATAGTAAAAACAACGACGTATTTTGGCAATAATTATTTAATTGGCCGCGTTTCATGTATTTAGCTCCAGATTTGATTTTATTTGTAAGGGAATCATTTCAATAATTAAGACAATTATACGTTGAAATAATAAACACTCATATTAAGATATAAACATTTTGTCTTGTAAGCTTCTTTGAGGAGCTTAAATTGTTATAGTAAAATAGGTCATAATGTTTATAGGCAAACAAAAGTTTATTACTTAGTCACCGCTGTTTTCATACTTATTGATGACACATAGACAAATAATACTATACCACTCAAAATTATTTATTTATCTTTACATTAATAATGTCTTAAAAACTTAATCAAAACTAGAGAGTAGTACTGTAGATGGGAACAAGAACGTTATGTTTGTCTCTCTCACCTCTCATCGAATACCTTTAATTGGGTAGACGAATTTTTTTGAATTCTATATATAATACTCCTTTAACTGAGAAATATTATGGAACCAACAGTATACCTGCGCCTATTACTTTTGAAGATGCATCGATATGTTTGCGACGCTGTCGCGAATTGCTCAAAAACGCTAGATGCTAAAAGCACTGCAATCGTGACGTCATAACTAAGTAAACTCGCCTAATTTGTATGAGCGTATAAACAAATATCAAAATAACTAAGTTATTTGTACGTTTATAGGTATGTATACTATCTATATAAAAAAATGTTACATTTAATGTGAGAATGCTAGAAATGTGTTCGTTTCATTACGATTACGTAAATAACAATTGCACATTTTTAGAAATCTGAAAACAGTATAAATAAAAAATTTGAACTGAATTTTCTATATTGACATACTATCATGAGATATAAATTGCTAAAATCAAATAATTATAATATAAAAACGGCCATAATCAGTTGTAGTCGTCTAACCCTACTGAATAGTGTCTCTGTATGTCAGCCGACCCGTGCATGCTTTTGCCAATTAGCTGGGACTAGTACTCTATTATAAATGAACTAAAATTGGATAAAGTTATCACCAACAACAGGAGACCTATTTTTGAATTTCGAATGCGACTTCGAAATCACCGCTGACTAAAATAGTCAGCGGTGACTTTGAGGTCACGGATTCCTAAACATTCAATTTTTGAAAGTCGATCGCAGAGCTGCCAACATAGATAAAGTACACACATAAATGTGAGAGTTCGGTTCCACGCAAAATGTACCGCTGCCGGTTATTGCCGTCTTAACCATAATGGTTTATATATATATATATATACTAGCTGGCCCAACAGACGTTGTCCTGTCAAATGTCTCAAATGTCAAATGTCTCAAATGTCACGTTGTCTCACGTTGTCTCAAATGTTTTTAAATAAATAATTTAGCTGAAAAACAATATCTATATGACCGTATTGTGAATCTAAACCATTCTCAAGCCCCCTGGAATACACACAAAAAATTTCATCAAAATTGGTCCAGTCGTTTAGGAGGAGTTCAGTCACATACACACGCACACAAGAAATATATATATTAAGATATATATATATATATATATATATATTTATTATTTATATATATATATATATATATTATATATATAATATATACTACATATATAGTATAATATATATATATATATGTATGTATATAAACTTTTATATATATATATAGACTAAAAAATCAAACAAAACACAGATAACATTTCGACAAGTATGACTTAATTACGAGTGGGTGAGGGCACTCGTAATGAAATCACATCCGTGACTAAGGTAGTCACATAATATAGATATTCAAAAAAACGAATTGATGAAAAACGGTGATTATTAGTCACATCGATGATTTCTAAGTCGCATTCGTAATTCAAAAATAGGTCTCCAGATGGCGAAAATTTTTCTTCGTTCTTTACTCCCTTCCCACTTATTACCCAATTATTCTCACCTTTCTCTCACTTTTAACCCCACCCTTGTCCCATACTTAACCCCTTTGTCATCCCAATCTTATGTAAGGTCGCCGATACACATTTTCTTGTTGCATTCGCCTTTATATTTTTCTTTGCACAATTTATTTATTCCATCGTCCCTATGTCTACCTACATTCACACTCGTTACTTTCCCGGTGTCTATTGTGATTCTCATACCTCCTCACTCTATGCCTTTTTTACATTAGTGAAAATATGAAACATATCAAATTTTGCTTTTCATACATTTATGTTGCTTATTGATTGACCTTCGTGTAGGTAAACAGTTATTGTAGCAACCGAATTTATTTAATTGCCTTTCTTAACTTATTTCACAATATATTCATTAAGTTATGAGTTTGTTATTATTATAATATTTATTCGAGATGATCTTGAATCAGAAATTATCATAGATCTTAAAAATAATGAGCTACACATCGCTTTTTAGCGCGTTTAATAAATCGATAGATTTTAATTGATACCAAGGCATGTCCATTCGAAATAGTTATGTTTGTATCTTTATTGACATAAATTATTTATTATATGTGTCACCTTAACCTTAACCGAAGGTAACGGCTAACGTAGAATCAAATAATGGCCTAAGCACTAAGTCTGCCTTTCAGAGTCAATAGATAAATAAATATTTATGGGCGCTTAATCCAGTATGATACAGATAAAAAACTAAAAATACAGATTCGTTTTCTATTCACCTCATGTACACTTTGAAACCTAACTTTTCCACCGCCCTAATTTCCAAGTATCTCAACGTTCCAAATAAGACGTTGAAAAAATAAGACACCTAAACAAGTCTTCGAGCCCTTTGTTAACGCAAACAAACCGCCCCTTTGGACCTAAGGGCTCTGTAATTACCGAAGAAATACATTGCGGCTTGTATCGAAATGAAGGATCAACCGTAACAAGAGTTCCTTTAATTAATGATTGCTTTGTTTGATCATTAGCTACAAACAACGTGGAGCGAGGAGACGGGCATGTATATTTATATTGTATACTTCGAAATCGGCTTTGTCATTTTATGTGATTGATCGTCATTTATCTCGTGTTCAGTATTATGAAAACGCACGTTTCAATTCACAATTCAAATGTAAAGCAAAAATTGAAATCTAAACTACAGCTATATATAAAACAAGCTGGTTCTCGCTAGCTCGTACTTCGTCTGCACATATGGTAGATTATTTTCTACTTACTTACCACACTAATGCCCGGTTTCTGAGTACATTTTGTCAATGGTTTATCTGTTCAATAACGCTATCAGTTCGATAACTCCCAACAATTCGTTTCTGAACACCGTAGAATTAGATAAACTCCGTTTAAACTTAGCTTAACCTAACTGACCATTTAGTGCCGTTTATCGGTCCCATAACTATATTTACGTTTATGTATCTGTGGTTTATGTATGGCAAACAAAAATCTTAAGGCTATTAACGTGATAATTTTATGTGAAATTAAATAGTGACAGCTACATTTTAAATTATTATATTTAAAAAAGACAATGAGATCTACAATATTAAAAACGAGTAGTTCTTCAAAGTCGGATACAGAAGTACTGCAGTTCATTTCTGGAATATCTATACCCAGAAACTTACGAGAAAGAAGATATTCATTTGAAATGTTAAAATAAAGTACCGCGACACTACAAAGTAAAACAATTAAACACAAACGAATTCAAAATCCGTGCGAAAGCATGCCATTTTTTTTTCATCTATAATCTTTTTATTTTATCGATTTATGCGTATGATTCATACAGGCCATACTATCGAAATGTTAAAAAATATTTCATAAAATAGTGTTTTAATACTTAATATCGATAAAAAAAATGTTATAAATGTTTAAATTGTAATTATGGATGAATTAATATAACAAAGTCAATTTTTATTTCATATTTTGTGAACAGACCCATCTAGTGACATAATTTAGAACTACTTAACTGTTTCATAGCAGTTGAAAGCACGGTCCCGCATTCAGAAACTCACTGACAGTTATGAGACGTTTATCTTTTCGATAACTTTGTTGAATCATTAGTTATTGAGAGCTTAGCTAAGGTATTCAGAAACTGGGCATAAGGGCTCGTTTCACCGGTTGCTGATAAGGTCTCTGATAGCATAATTTTCTCTTATCTGTCATATTAAATGCAATTTTCGGTTTCACTGGTCTCGGATAGAGGTATCTGACATATAAAGTTGCCTGTAACTTAATGGTCACATGAATTGGCTGATAGCGTTGTTATCTGTAAGATCTGTCAAAGAGTTGCTTGTTTTGTTTTCTATTACATGCTTTTTTTCTTCCACGAGGGACACCAGGAGCTCCATTTCCTCCCTCGAGTATTTGATGTTCCTCTCTCGTTTATTTTTTGGAGAAGCCATTATATTCTTAGGAAAATACTATTAGAAGAATTGAAAAGTGGCGCCAACACAGAAATGACAACAGTTTATGTCATCAATAGCGCGTTTCGTTCTTATTCAATAAAGTTTGAATAAAAATATATTACGTATTAGAATTTTATTAGCACATAGTAAATATTCACAATAACAGGACAAGACTAATCTTGAACATATATTTGTTAATTTCGATAACAATATGTTTAAGATATTAATATTTATTTAGTTTTTAAAACACCGGTAATTAGGTTAGTGAATCGAAACGTTAAAAAGCGACGTTGCCGTTTCGTGACTTAATAACCTGTCGGCAAATTTATCTATCATTTATTTTATCTGTCAGTTAGATGGTGAAACGAAAAAAAATTTTCAGTAACCTTCATCTATCGGATAGCGTTATATGTCAGACAACTATCTAAGAAATTATCGCAACCGGTGAAACCGGCCCTTATACTCATATTTACTACTCGCAAATGTAATTTTTTTGGTGTGAAATTTGTAATACGGTCCATATCGTTCTTGTAATTTTCTTGTTGTGTTGTTTTCGTGCCTAATGTCACTATTGTGGTAAACAAAATAACAGTGCAGCAGGCCATGTCAGCCATGTCAGGCCTGTTGCTAATACCGAGCTTGCCACAGTGATGGTATTGTTACGAGCTGGGGTCAGTAAATCAAACGGCGGTCTACCAAAACACTGAACTTTTATTAATTAGCACACTAACAGTCACTAATCACTTCACTGAAAGCACTGAAAGTCACTTATTAGTTCTCCAATATCACTTCTTAGATGTTTTCGCACTGTATCGCAAAACAATACTCTCCTCCCAGCGGCGGGACACAGTCTTATATAGTCCCCTAAGGTACTTGCCACTCTTGCCAGAACATTCGCGAACACACTCGAATGTGTAGTCCAATACATAAGCGCGTAGGAATGACGTCGCGCGTTCGAGACGTTTCGAGTATAACTGTCTCTTCCTTGTGCTATCCTTGTCACACAATACTCGAATATTCCCGTACTATCTTTCTCGAATATTCTGAGTTTGTGATCTCTTTCTAATGATGTTTTCTCATTCTAATACTTCTCGAATGTTCCAACTATATCTGTCTCTTTCTACTATTGCTATCTCTTTCACTCCTATTGAAAATTATGTCCTTTTACTGAAGTAGGCTTAATGGCTCATAAGGGGTCCTGAAAACGCCTGAAAACGGGTTTTCAGGTTATTGCGGCGTTGGATAGAGGGTAGCCTGAAACGTACTGAAAACATGTTTCAGGCGCCTGAAAACTACTGTAACTTGGGTGTAATTTAGATTTTTTAGTATGTGAAAGGCATACGGCCTGAAACGTTTCAGCCTGCTGAAAACGTTTCTAAGTCACAGAAAATCACCTTTGAAGTTTTACTAAGCCACCGGCGTAACAGTATCATGCAGCGATACATATGATTGTTGTATTGTTTTGTTGTTCGTATCGTTGTGTGGTCCATCAATAAATGTATTTTTCTTTTAATATTATAAACGCAAAAGTTTGTAAGCATGCGTGAATGTTTGTTACTCTGTACGGATTACTGAACTACTAAACGGATTTTAATTAAACTTTACAACAATTGAGCTTATACATCAGAATAACACATAGGCTACAATTTATCTGTGGATACGGCGACCCGGGAGGAACAACGCCCCTCCCATGGCCAGGGGGCGTCGTCAGTGTAGGAGATCGGGGGAGGTAGTAGTCTCCCCCGAGGAGGGCTCCCCTGGAGTATCGCAGGGGAGCGGAGGCTGGGAGACGGCCGATTCCGCTCGAAGAAGGCGGCCTCGGGCCAGATAGCCTGGCCTGAGGCGCCGCCACGGGTCGCTGGCGGGCGCGACGCTACTCGCGCCCGTGGAGGCGACCCGGGAGGGACCTCGCCTCCGGATGGCCGGGGGGTGACGTCGTAGGAGGTTGGAGGGGAGGAGGCGGCAATTGAGTTGTTTCCTGTTTAGTTTAAGGATGTTCTTTGACAGTTTTGTGTTTATTTCTGGTAATGCAGCCTTTGTTTGCTTGCAGTCTTCAGTGTTTCTCCAGGTCTCGCTATGGAGCTGCTTAGTTTTGTTTCTTATTTGGTTTTTAGACCATTGTTTGGGGAGAGGCACTATTGGTTCCGGTCCGTAGACCTTCATTCCTGATCCTCTTCGAGCTAACTCGTCCGCTTTGTCGTTGCCGCACGAGTTGCTGTGACCTTTTATCCATTGTAGGTGATGCGGTTATCCCTCCCTGCCATCATCAAGGCGTGGTGACATTCGTGGATTAATGTAGAGTAGCATTGGTTGTTTGACAGTGATTGTAATACAGATTTACTGTCCGTTAAGATTCTTATGTGTTGTCCTTTTATGTTCCTTCTCAGTATTTCTTTGGCGGCGGTAATGATTCCCACGCATTCAGCCTGATATACGGTGTTATGAATTCCCATGGGTATGGAGATGTTCATGTTAAAGTCATATGAGAAAACACCACATCCTGATCCCGAATCTGTTTTGGATCCGTCTGTGAAGATTCTCAGATCTTTTATGTTGAGGCCTTCCTTTCCGTCATCACGGAGCTGGATTTTGTACTTCTTGTCAAAGAAGTATCGGATGTACATTCCGTCGTTTGGGGCTTCCATCAAAGGGAGTTCAATCATGGCTTCCTTCAGGGAGCGCGTGTGTGGGGTAGGGGTCTTGCTGAGAAGATCTAGTTCCTTTAGCCTAATCATTGTGAGTGTGGCTTCCTGTTGTATGAAGCCGGGGTATACAATTGAATGCATTTTCCTCGACGTAACAAAAAAAAGGGAGCGGAGCTGGGGTTCCCGAAACTCACTTAGCGTTCTCGGAGGCTCCCTACATGCCTGAGGAAGGCCATCGCTGTTTTAGTAGGTAGGCCTCCCCCTTCTGGGGAGGAAAGCCCCACATAACCGCCGGCTCTCCGCAGCCTATGCTCCTCAGCGGAACAAAAATAAAAAAGCTTCAGTTAGTAAGCATACAAAGGAGGGTAGGCAAGAAACTCAACTTCACGTGGGCATTCGCCTCACCAGCTTTTGCCTTACCAATAAAATTGTCGGTCTGATCTAAAGTTAACCAGCTCTTTCATCTACGTATATCCAGTTTTGTAAAATATGAGCGTATCCGAATCTGCGAAGTGAAATTTTACAGCTCACCGCCTTGTGTACGCGTCTGAGCGGGTCACTGAACACAAAATAGGACGGTTCAATTCTTAAAAAATCCACCAACCCATTTCGTATCTAAGCAACAGCCTTCATAAAAATACGTGTCCAGTTAAAAGGCATGATGCTTGCAGACGTTGTTTTTAGATTCTAGTTTTTTTTTTTATTATTTATTTTACGTAGGGTTTTTTTTGTCTTTGAACAACTATGTGACCCTTAGACCTAATTTCACCAAACTTAAACTAATCGTCTGTTGTGTAATGGCTTGTTAAAATTAACAGAGTTGTTAAATTATTCTAGATCCTACATTGTAAAATTAACAAGCCATTACTAAATCAACCGTTAACTGAATGAATTGCGAAACGTTCATTCAATTTGTAATACAACCAAATAATAGTGTCGTCGTGCATCACTCTTACTTTACGGAAATGCGTCTAATTTCTACTGGTCGTAACATGTGTCAAGTAGCAATACAATGTGAACAAATTAAATTGTCGTTCTCTCTATAAGTTTCTAAAGCAAGCGCATAATATTTGGTTTTGCCAGGTTATTTCTCTATTGTTTGTGTAGGTCATGGAATTATGAAAAAAATATTATTATTATTTATTAAATAATTCCATGGTGTAGGTATTTGATTGACCTTTCGTGGTGTTTTCGTTCGTGGTAGGTATTTCTTTGATTTGTAAAATACCTAGGTAGTGATTTTACTTAGCTTATTATCTTTCTTTTTAAAATAGTCACGCCGTTCTTTAAAAATCCTCGGACGTCGTACTATGCTGTCTAAAGTATCTAAATTTGTTAAAAAATCTTCGTCATCCATAATAAAATTGTACGCCGCGTCCATCTTGACAGTAAAATAATCGTCTGTTACAGATTAACGAACCACTAGAGCAGTCATTAAATTTAACAGTCCATCAAGCTAACTAATCTCTTGTTTGCACATGGTGGACACTTGCTAACTCTAACAAGCTGTTAACGGTTTAACAAGACGTTATTTTAACAAACAGAGTATGGTGAAATTAGGTCTTATCATTCTAACATTTTAACGTCTTCTTAAACATATTGACATAATCCTATTACTATTATAAAGGCGAAAGTTTGTAAGTATGGATGTTTGTTACTCTTTCACGTAAAAACTACTGAATGGATTTGAATGAAACTTTACCACAATATAGCTTATACATCAGAATAACACATAGGCTACAATTTTTGAGGTATCTATGAGGTCGTAAAAAAAACACATTTTTTGCGCTTACATTGCAAACGCTGACTGAATCCTACAAGATAGATCAAAACAATTTACTACAGTATTGTACAACTTAAAAAGGTCTACAAAAAAGTCCGTGATGGTATATGTTTATCTCTTAGGAATAACCCACAAAAGGAAAAAGATCGTTAAATGTAGTTTATAGGAGCATACTGCAGTAGCTACCTATAGGCCTATGATTAGGGCTCTGCAGTGCTTAGTTACCGTATTTCTTACTTATTACTAGACTAGACGGGACGAACCTGAAGTCCACGCGAACGAAGTCGCGGGCAAAAGCTAGTTTTATATAAAGTCTTACTTATTTTTGAAATAGGACTAGATAGTGTACTGTTATATAAACCAACACTCATTACTGTTAATTCCGAAAATTGATGAAATAAATTGTATCTCTCCGCTACCACTCTCGTACATTCAGCCATCACATGCCACACATCCTCGACACGATCACGTTTAGTGGAGTTCACCTTTCTCATCAAATACCCAATGCTATTCAAGGGTTTATAACCAGATTCTAGTTCTGTTTACTTCAATTACACTTATTTTTAATTTATTAGACGACTTTAAAATAAGAACGTGTACTTGCCGAAATTTCATTCGCATTTTACCCTCGTCTAAATAAATATTTGTAAGTAAATTTCTGCGAAATTCTGTATAGTTTCGGCCTAATGATATATAATAATAATAATATATAAGCACAATCAAATGTCTTTGTTAGCCTTTATCCTACAAATAATTCATCGGTTTAGTTAAATACAACATTGATACAACAACAACATACAACATTCATGGTTGGAATATTTCAATCGGGGGGGGGGGGGGGGCGAATCAAGAGATATTTGTTAGTTGTTAGTTGTTAGTAGTCGGGGGGGGGGCGAATCAAGAGATATTTGTTAGTTGGTAGTGTTAGTTGTTGGTGTTGTTCAAAAGGCCAAAAATGTTTCTAAATTGTTAAACCTGTAATTTTATGCTTAAAAATTTTATTTGTGACAGTTATACTTATGTAGAGCTATACTTATGTAACGCTTTTTATAGCTTAATATTAATAGATAAGCAAATTGCTTACTGTTGGTATATTGTTAAGAGTTACTTATTTTAGTAGTTATTGTGACATTCGCACCAATTCTGCAATTCCAAACGAGCTTGCGTGTAGGGATTTTAAAAAGGTTTACGATAATTTCCATTGCCATACTTTATACTGGTAGAGCAATATAAACATTATTGTTTTCCTGTGAGATTAGAAAAGCGGAGATAGCCAAGTAATATTTTCTCGTCCTATTAAACTGACTGAATTATATAAATTAAATAAATTAATTTTCTATCTCAATGAAGGTGTTGAGCCTGAAGTGCCTTCTATTTGCTATCTTGAAACATTATTAAGATATAAAAATTTATGAGGACTGAGTTTTATTGCAGTGAGATATTGATACCATAAAGGAATGGAGCAATGAAAACAAGTTCCCTTTTGATTATGACAAATGTAAGGTCATCTTTATCCAGAATCTTTTCAAGTTAGTTTCACAAATAGAATTTCATTATGAGTTATTGGAAGTTCAGTATGCTGTGATATATAGCACTTATCAAATGGGATTAATCGTAGATACCGAATTAACTTTGCATAATCATTGATGTACTGCATGGGATTTGGCAACGGTTTTACAATCGGCCGCCGGCCTGACACCAACCCTCTTTGGGAATGCTGTTGTTGGTAGAGGAAGCTACAAATTTGGGAAAGGAAAAGAAGGTTAAGGGTAAGAACATAGGAGTAAGGATACTGTTTTCTCGGCAGGAAGGGTATGAGAATACCAATAGCTCGGGGAGCCGGTGTCGCGTACCCGTATTCCATAACAGGATCACCGGAAAGGTAAACCCACATGAAAACCCCTGGCTTCCGTAGGAACCGCAGGAAAATATATTTTACGATGGATGTGTGGTGTGACAAGGATGGATAACATAAGGAATGAGTAGATAAGAGGAAGCCTGAAAGTAGGGCCAGTGGTAGAAAAAGTAAGAGGAAGTAGATTAGCATGGTTTGGACATGTGATGCGGAGGGATGAAAGTCATGTCACAAAACGAATGTTGAATATGAAAGTGGAGGGATACACGGGCAGAGGAAGGCCGAATAAAAGATGGATCGATTGTGTGAAGAATGATATAAGAATGAAAGGAGTAAGCATGGAAATGACGGCTGATAGAGAGGAATGGAAGAAAAAGATCTACTGCACCGACCCCAGATAATGGGAAATGGGCAAGAGGATGATGATATCTTTGCATGTACATATGACCACTATGTGCAACGATGGAAATAAGATATTAGAATTTATATTTATATTCAATTCGATGTGTATGTGTGAGCATACTCGAATATTGGACAGTCATATGGTATCCATAAAAACTCTCTTAAAAAAAATACATTATCCCTTTGGATGTTTATGTGATATAATTTCCTTCTTTATTTTCATTCCTGTTTATATCCCCTCTGATTGATTTATTCTTTAAAATGTGGTTTTAGTACGGCGTAGTTTTAGGACGAGAGCAGCGCATACGCTTATCACTCGCGAGGCAATGTCTGTGACTTTTAATTTCTAATAGATTTTATTGTTAAACATTATGAATATTGTTATTTCATAATGCAACATAATCTAATCCAGGGTAATGAACATGAATCTACCACTAACCGCGACAGGCGCAAACCGAATTTTTATATTGGAAAGAATTTTAAAACAACAATGAGTATTTATTATTCTCTTATTGTAATACTTTTTAATTGACTATTCGGTGTTTTTCTATTAACGGCCCTAGTATATTAATATTTTTTTTTTGTCTACTCCACGGACTCGTAGTCCGTGCCTTTTTTAAACTGTCCTCGTTTGGATCTACTATATACGTACTGTACGTATAGCGTCATATTATCTTATAATACTATTCCGTGACTTAATATTAACGTGAGTTGCGCAGCACTTACTTATCTAATAACTATCCTAATTTATACCTTCATACAACCATTTAACAATACACTTAATTTTAATACTTTATACAATAAAATTAATTAATCCAATTATAATAAGCTATCCTAACATAATTAAATTAACCTTAATTTAAAAAAGTATATTAATATTAAGTGGTTCGACTTCCCAGGGGTACATCTTTTTCTGTTAGATTTAGTTTGTGGGAACTAAGTTTCTGACCATAGTTGAGGTAGGAGTGTTAACCTGAATAACCTTAAACAAATACAGTTTGGTAATGCTGATTATATGGTAAGTTACCCTATTTAACACATTTCCAATGTATATAACGTTATTTACGAGAGATTTGTGGAGAATGTAATTGTTCTCATAAATGATTATTTTACAAAGCCTAGGAAATACTTCTGTTAGTTGTAGAAAGTATGAAAGAAACGTAGTTGTAATAGTTACTCGACTTCAATCTGACAACTTGATTATTTTTATATCAATGAGGTGGCAAAAGTACTTAAGGCCTACCTGATGGTAAGCAATCACTGTAGTCTATGGATTTTCTTCACATGTGTGAAGGTTGCTTTACTTTATTTTACTTTACCCGAATAAATGCTATGTGAATTTACAAATGAAATTTGAATAAATTTAATAAATTAAGAAACCCCTTTACTACATAGCAGGATCGACCCAGGACCTTCCGATTAGAAAGCTAGTACCGAGACAATAGCAGCAACGACCCTCCCTCACTTATGCATATGAAACAAAACCATACACATATTCATAACCACGAACCTCACATAACCATAACAAACAAATTCAATTAACAATGAACTCCAACGCCTCACAAAAAAGCTCATATAAATCCACATAACTAATTCAAAACATACTGTCGAGACTAGTTGTGCGGCGCCATAATTATTAATGTAGAGACAAAGTTATGACAGCGTCGTTATTTATAACTTGAACAAACAGTCGCGAGATAACAGGAGATCTGCGGGACTTAGGAACTGTTGTTAGCATTTGAAGTTACTAAGCTAAGCAGTTTGAATTTAACGTGCTAAAGTTTTGTAACGTAGAAAAGACGGTGCTGTATAACAATTTGATCTCAAAGCCTTGCTGACTATACTATCGCTTCTTGATTTTAGTAAAGCCTTCAACACCATATATGTAGTTTGATGTGATCTTCAGTAGACTAAGCTCTATTAACATAACTATAACGATTGACTGATATTGTAATACCTACTTACATGCTGACAGAGAATTTGCATTGCTGATTCTAAATCTGCGTGGTATACCATATCTGCAGGAGTTCCACAGGGTGGCTATCTATTTCTTTTACTATTTCCTTTTATAACACTACAGTATCTATTTGATCTTATGTCACCTAATAAATGTCGTTGATACAGTCTCAGTTAGAGCATCTATATTCAGGAGTATAGTAAAGAATTCTTTTCTTCGCTATTCGAATAATATAAGTGAATGCTTCGTGTGGAGTCTATGTTAAAATGAGGAAAGTGGAATGGGGCCAAACAACTCTTGAGAATATTCTCCAAAATGTATGCAATGAAAAGACAATACGACAATGTTTAAGACTCTGAAGGTATAGTCATCAGAGTGAGAACTACCCATAGAACTCAGGACCCGGTACAAGTAGTAACAGATTTTTGTAAAGAAGTATAAAAAAGACCATTGCTTAGATATTTGTTACCACAGATGTGTTTAATTCATTATAATTTTATAAAATACAATTAACATATTATTGTATTGTAATTTTTTTTATAATCCTCGCTTAAAAGATTTTTTTTAATGATGTTTTTAGAAACTTCTTCATAAAAAAGCATATTGTGAAGGATAATTGTATTTTTTTGCCTTAGGTGTAGCATTTAATTCGCCTGAAAAGTTAACACTAATATATGACTTGTGTGTTGCCATTCTACACAATTTGAAAGATATTGAAAAAACAAAATTAACTAACATCTAATCTGTGATAAAATTTGTTGATTTGAGATATATGTTGAGATAAAAAAGTTATACTTGATGGTTCTCATACATGTTTTGTGTAGCGGTCATCGATTATATATTTTATTATTATAGGTCTATGCAATCATTTTCAGAGTAGTTTTTATGATATGAAAAAGCAACCAAAATAGCAATGAATATTATTTACGCTCAAGAAGGCAGAAATTTAAAATTTATATTATATTGCCGCTTATATCACGTGTCTTTTTAAGACACGGTCCTTTACAAGGCGTGCGCGGGGATACAGATCTAACGCGTAGAGGCCTCGTAAGTGAAATTTAATGAAAGTGTGCGTAAAGTGTACTAACTGGGTGTAATCTCTAACTGCACCATGAAAAATGCAACTAAAGACTAATACCCATTTGGTACACAGAAACTATTGTCATTACAGGTCAAAACGTTTTTTTACAAGCTTTTATTTAACTTACAATGTATGTATGTTTGTATGTTCCAAATCTTACACCTCAATTTTAAGGCACTTGCCCTCAAGCGATTGAACTGAAATTTTGTATACGAGTACACGTTTAGTTTGGATGACAATGTATGATTAACTATGTGGCTTACCAATTTTGGTTTATAGTGCACGATAACATAATGTAATAATTTTGAAATATTGTAAGACTAACCAAATAAAAATAAAACTTCATTCTATATCCAACATGGCAGTGTTGACCCATGATAGCGGACCAATTATTTTTAAAGCTCTCCTACAACATGTGTATCAGATAAAATGGCTTGCCAAGAATAACTAGAAAAAAAATTAAAAAAAAAAAATTCTTTGAACTTTCTTAGTTTTAGTATTTTAATAGTAAATAACAACAAAATTTTAATAACAACAAGTAAATACGAGTACTTTAATCTCGCAACTAGCTTGTATAACATAAATTGTGTCAAATGTGTTAAATTTGAAATGACGTTATGAGTTAACAGTAAAGTTTTAGTGTAAAAGTTTATTTTTCTCTTTTTAGCGCATATTTATTTTCTTTCACTTTTATTCATTACATTTCCTCCGATTCCTTTAAATATTTGCTTAGTTATTCTGCTATTCTAGACACAGACGAACCCAATAAATCACTTAAACCAATTCAGCCGCTCTTAAGTTATAAGTGACTTTATAGATACGTGTATATAGATAGATAGATATACATTGATGTAGAGTTTGACAGCTGCAATATATTTCAAACTATTACGGCTATCAGCTTTGACTTTGGGATATAATTTGACGAGTTGTTATATTATAATGAACTATTTTATAGAATAGCTTAAATAACGCACTGAATCAATTGTTATTATTTGAACTATTTCCTCGCATGTACCAATGAATAATGCGAATTAACGTTTAACATATGGAACATCTATCAGTCTTAAGATAAATCTCATTCTAAAGGCAATTATTAATACGATCCCTAATAACCCTGAACATCGTTCAGTAAACCATTTTCTTAATTGCCTTTATGCCACGATTGGTGTTACAGTTCCAAAACAATAATTTATCGTAGATGTATTTAATTTGGAGTTTCGATTCGGTCCCAATGGCCACCTCAATCAGGGTGAGAGTAGTAATTGACCCGCGCAATGGGCTACTCTCTAAATCTTTAATAAAAGTTAAGTATATGAAAACGTATGGAAGGCTTTACCAGAAAGCTTTTTGTTTTATGTAAAGAAATGTTTGTTTCATTGGGTTTTTTCATTACAGATTCTTTACAGTGGACGAGCAAAGACATTTAAAAGATGTCAATTATCAAAAGACAACTTTTCGTAATCTCGTATTCTTTACTAGTACTTAATTTTCAAATAAGTTTTATTATTGTAGTAGATACACAATTTTATATAATACTTTATTGTACAATATAGATTGGAAAATTATAGTTATTTATAGTGTACAAGGACGGACTTATCTCTAAAAGCGATCTCTTCCAGCCAACCCAAGTAGTGGTGCGAGACGTTAAAATTGCAGGGGTAATTAAGTGTTTAAAACCTATTCAAATGTACACATCATTAAGCATATATATACATATACATACTTACACATAAATAAATATATACACACATATAAACATATATACATACATACATATTTATATAATTTAATACAATTAATTAGACAGATAGTACTCTTTCAGACGACATTTGAAAGATGTAAGGGATGGTCTCTCACGAATGGAAGCGGGCAAACTATTCCACAGCTTGGCAGCACGAACGGAAAAGGATTTTTGAAAAAATACGGAATTGGACTTAGGAATTTCAAGGACATTTTTAGTAACACAGGATCGCTTGGAGCGGGAGCTTTCGAAGGTAAGTTGGAAACTGGGGATAGTGGAGAATTTTGTACACAAGGGAAAGCATGTGTAGATTTCTACGCAAGCGAATAGGTAGTCACCCTAACTGCTTACGATAATCAGACACGTGGTCAAATTTACGCAGACTGAATATAAAGCGAATGGCTAAATTTTGAAGGCGCTCTAGCTTATTAAGTAGCTCTTCGGTTGCATCTAAGTAACAGACATCAGCGTAGTCGAGAATAGGAAGTAAAGTGGGACTGAGCGAGCATAACTTTAGTATTTGAACGATAGGAAATATTGTAAGCGCTTGAGCGAGTGATATGAAAAATGCAAACGTTGACTCACATTATTACTATGAGCCGACCAAGACAGATTACCCTCAATAATCAACCCCGAATTCTTACATTTATCGGAAAGAGGTATCTTAGTCCCATTGAATAATATTTCAGGAAACACCTTCAAATCAAACTTTTATTGGCAGGCGTTTAGGTTAAAAATGTTGTTTCTTCAATTTTTCAGATATGCATTTTTCTTTTTATACTATACTAGCGACCCGCCCCGGCTTCGCACGGGTGCAATGAAAAAATGGTTATGGTGGGTTATCCCTAAGAGATAGACATATACCATCGCGGACTTTTTTGTGGATTTTTGTAAGTTGTACAATACTGTAGTACATTATTTTGATCTATCTCGTAGGGTTCAGCCAGAGCGTTTGCAATATAAGCGCAAAAAAACGTGCTTATTTACGACATCACATTAGAAACCTTTAAATTTATCAGTGTTTCTCTACTATATTATGTTATACTATATTATGTTATATACCGCGTCAAAATCCGTTGCGTAGTTTTAAAGATCTAAGCATACATACGGACATACAGCGAAAGCGACTTTGTTTTATACTATGTATTGATTGATTGATTGATTGATATTACACCGAAATAAAACAGCAGATTCAGACCTCGAATCTGTTTTTAAGCAAAAATGACTAAGATGTATTACGCTGACTTAGTAGGAACCCTTTTACTCTAGATTTAAGGACACTTAATTTGTAACTATCGGAAAATTCATACTCGGCTAAATTTCTGCAGGTTTACGGTGTGAATGATAAATATGTATTCAAACCGAATTATGCTAATATCAACCATGTAATGTAGCCTAATTATATATCATTTTTACTAACATGTTTGAATGATATTGTCAGATATTGTAATTAAATTGCTGGTTTTTCTTCTGGTCTGTGTTATTGAATCTTAATAAAGCCGCAATGTAGCTGATCTGTCAGTTAAATTGCTGCTCAATTCGCTCACGCTTGCAGTGTTATACAGCCAATTTTTAGGTTAATTGTGTCTTCGTTTCCGGGCTTAGAGAGTAAACATTGTTTTCTGTGGTAAAACCTAAACCTAAATTTATTAAGACGCTAAAATTAACTATGTTGACCCTAGCGTAGTAACTGAAAGTAGGTCTATAGTTAATAATTTCTGAATGTTTAATCTATTTTTAGATTTTTTATTATCAATTTATTCTGTACAGATTCGTGATATGTGCCTTTAATACAAAATGCATTTTATTTTCTTTCGAATCAAATTATGCTATATTTAAGTATTAATTCTCATAATTCTAACGCAAATTGTGCAACACGATATCAATTATTTGCGATTGTACTGGTACTTGTAGAAAGTTATAAATTGTGAAATGACAACTCGGAATGTATAAGTACCTAGGTCCATCTAACATCAAACTTATATAGCCCTTAATTGATTGCTTTGTTGCCTTATTCAGCTATCGTTACTGTAGGTATTTTAATATTGGTTATATATATGTATATATATTCGTAATAACAAAAAATAAATTACTTGGCTGCTGTCGTCTATGAGGTGAAAAGAAGTTCCTCATACTTCCAAGTGTACAAGCAATTTCTTTTCTTAAGATGTATATTGATAGATACAATTTCAAATGTATATTTTGTCTTCATATGTTTGAAAGAAGACAACTTTAAATAATCGCTTATATTCACTCGACACCATTTCACAAGAACGTTGAGATTCAGTTTCTATTTACGAAACCGAAATACTTTTCTTCGAATTAACAAGAGACATGGTACGACGTAAACCTAAATAGAGACATAAAAAGCTCATAAAATAGGTACAATTAGTGAGGATTCGTCGCGCGTAAAGCTCTTGACTACAGTTTCGTCTGTAAACAACAGTTTTATCAAAGCGTTACATATAAAATGTTTTAATATACGTTACGTTTTATAATCTTTAGCCTGTATAATTTATTATTTCAAATACCAAAAACGTGTAATGTGTAGGTGTGAATAATAAAAACACAATGATGCTTTTAAATTGTTCAATATTTATAGATATCAAAAATAGTTCCCAACTAAGGTAACGAATGTATTTCGCAGTACATACCCACGTGTGTGTTCCACGCGTTACTAAAAAACCCTAATCTACAGTATTGAATAGTGAACTACGTAAATGGAACCGTTATTAGAAGCTCGCAGAATAACTGCCTGCACAAAATTGCCGTTCTAGTTGAAACCTCATCGTAAGTAAGGCATACATAGTTGCGGGTCAAGTTTTTAGGGTTCTGTACTCAATAGAAACCATTAATATGGTCTTTTATAATTTTACTGCATCAGATTTTACCATAGCAGTAATAGATGACTAAGTAGAAAGAGTGATAGAGATGAAGAATTGCAAACATTAATGGGCAGGGCACATTGTATAGGAGTGACAATCGAGTAATACTGTTCTTCATATTAAGAGGTAGAACACCATATGTTGACTTATCTGATGATCATACACTGATTAACAACAACGCTAGTTTAAGAACAGATACGGACGCACTTCAAGTTTTTCAAGGAATTTGACAACTGGCTCAAATTTACACTCCTGCAGATCCTATTTACTTAGTATTAGTAGACCAAGAGAATTAGTTGACAGGTGATTTCATCAAAATGCTGCATAGGTCGCTCCAAACTGAAATTGTATAAAGACTACTAGTGAAAAGAGGAAATTTTAGACACCTTTTATGATATACGATACTTTGGCTTGCAGTTGACAAAAGATGACGAGAAATACTTAAAACCGGCAGAAAAGAGAGCCATGCCAGCAAAGGAGGTCAACTAGCTTTTGTACACGATTGCTTGTAAGCTCAATGGTAGACTAGAACGAAGAATACGAAATAAAATAATATATTTACAGTGAGTTGAAGAGCCACTCGACAGTGAAGAAAAAACCTGCAATTATCTTCAAAGAAACTTAAAAGTGTATATGAAGGCTACCAACCGTACTAGACCAGCTAGTTGACAAAGGTCTACACCCTTTTTTTTTTGAGGGGAAATGCTTTTTATGCACCATGACACCGTGCTGGCAAGGCGCGGCCGTGTGTAGGCTCTCCGGTCTGAGAGGAACGGCCTACCCACTTAAACCCCCCAGTGTTCTCCGTGCATGTGGCAGGGTGCGCTTTCGCGACTCTACCGCCACAGTTTTAAATACCCTATTTTTTCCCTGAGGAAAATTCAGTTAGGGTTAATTTCAAGCTCCTCGATTGAGCCCTGCTATGTGTAATGAATGTGATAAGCAACATTGCTATGTCAATTCTGTTTTTTATTTTTGGATGTAAATAATTTGTAAGCCTGAGTCGCAAATATTGTGGCAAATACTTCAAGAGTTTTGATTCAGATCCTTGAAGAAAAGTTTAACCCTAGCTTAAACACCATGCAAACATATATTTACTTTTTGTTTACTGTTGCTAAAGTTATTTAAATTTCATAATTTGTTTAATAATTATCTAAGCTATACCAAAGAGAAATTCCAAATAAGTGAGAATATAGGAGTTATTTATCTGGTTTTGGATAATAGAAGGTGGGTTATATTTGTGGGTTTATATTTCTTTAATTTTTTCTTTTTATTTTTTTTTTTTTTTTTATCATTACAAATTAACAATACATACAAATGAAGAGAGACGTACGATTATTATTGAATAGTACAGAACTCTTCGTACACTCACCGGACTCACACTTAACCATATTTTTTATGAATCGTACGGCCACGCCATTGTGCTCCAAAATCAAGGCTAAGCGTTTTCGTGCCAGATATTTTTTTTTATAATTCCCGGCTCGCAGCGAAACTTCCCAGGAAGATTGATGAGTCCCGAGTTAGATTGCGTAATGCTTTAAACATTCAGTTGGACGTGGGTATGATCGTGGTTATGGTGGGAAAGCTTTTTCAAAGTTGAAAGAGGTGGCAATATTGGTACTGTTAGAATCATTTCCATGCATGCACTACTTAGCAAGAAACGTATTTTCTTGCTAAGTAGTCTTACATAAGTATGGACCTATAAAGGGTCCCAGTTAGTGTACAATCGTGGTGTGGTCAATATTGTAAGGTGTAAATCATTTCGAAACTGCAATGCAGCGGAAAACTTTTTTTATATCATATTTATTTTTCTACGAGTATCATAATTTACAGCAATAATTGAAAAACAATCAGACCATTAGCGCGAAGGCAGTTCTTTTGCTTGACTCTTTGTCTTGTGTCAAGTTAAACCTTATGAAATAGTAGTAAAGCTGGAAATGGTGTAACATTATTGTTGAACTGTCTTTTTGGTATGAATTGGCCATAAGATCCGTTATATTAACGTATATAACGACGTCAGTTGACGACCTCCGCAGTCAAGCGGTTGTTGTTATCTCTGACGTCCCCGGTTCGAGTCCCGCTGATGATGTTTGCGTGATAAATGCGAGCATTTGTATCTTAGTCATAGTTTTTACATTCGTTACCTTAGATCCCATAACATAAGCCTTACAGAACTTACATTGGGCTAGGCTAATAATAATATTTCTTACACTTACACCAAAGTGTAAGAAATATTTATTTATTTATTATAAAAAATCCGTCGTAGCGGTATCGTAGTCGTATCGTATCTAGTCGTAGCACTGCCATATATAGTCGTAGCTATGCCGTAGCATATCCAACAGCCCCCGTACCATGTTATTGTAACATGATCTTTCCGTGGCAATAATATTATGAGAAAATGTTTATCGTAACACAACCACCAAATCGAACTTTCTCCATTATTTTTTGATACTGCATATTAGTAAACCAGTCTATCGTATTTTGTTTCGGCTATCGTGCTACGGGAATATTATGATGACGTATAAAAGATTAATTTGCAAGATACATAACTTATATTATAATGTATGAAGATACATTAGTATATATGTATGTCCTTATTTGCATATGATATTTAAAATAATATAAAGAGACTAGCTGGCCCAACAGACGTTGTCCTGTCAAATGTCTCAAATGTCAAATGTCTCAAATGTCACGTTGTCTCACGTTGTCTCAAATGTTTTTAAATAAATAATTTAGCTGAAAAACAATATCTATATGACCGTATTGTGAATCTAAACCATTCTCAAGCCCCCTGGAATACACACAAAAAATTTCATCAAAATTGGTCCAGTCGTTTAGGAGGAGTTCAGTCACATACACACGCACACAAAAAATATATATATTAAGATATGATTTGTATGTTTGTATGCATAAACTCAAACAATACGAGACGATTTTTTATGAAATTGAATACGTGAATTTTTTGAGATCAGAGATACAAGATTTTTACTTAGGATATTTTACCAGGGGTCGCCGACGGGCGCGAGGAAGTCGCAACTGCTACGGCGACCCGGGATGGACCAAGCCCCTTCCGTAGCCGGGGGGCGTCGTCGGTGGAGGAGACCGGGGGAGGTAGTGTAGCCTCCCCCGAGGAGGGCACTCCTCTAAGCAGGGGAGCGGAGGCTGGGGATTCCCGGAAGTAGCTTGATGTTCCCGGGGGCTCCCTACATGCCTGAGGAAGGCCATCAAAATCAAAATCAAAATCAAAATAATATTTATTCAACATAGACCTTTACAGGCACTTATTGACGTCAACAAACAAAACAAAAAAAAAACTTAAATAAAAAAAAAAACAAAAACCTTGTCCGTACGTACGAATAAGGAAAAAAAAATATATTGACTCGACACCTGTTCGGTGATTGGGAGATCCTTCTCGAGAAGAACAGGCATGAAACTCTGAAGGTCTATTTTTTATCTCCTCTTTTCAATGTTAATAATTATAATAATATAACATAAAAATACAATATAGTATAAGATACAATCATACCTAATACGATTACAGTCGTATGTATGTTTACATACACATATAAAATAATACAATATTATAAATAATGTTGTTACCAAACATGGCTCTGCGGGGTCGGGAGATGGCCGATCCCGCTCGAAGGAGGCGGCGCCGGGCTCGGTAGCACAGCTGCGGCGCCGCCGCGGGTCGCCGGCGGGCGCGAGGAAGTCGCGACCGCTACGGCGACCCGGGATGGATCACGCCCCTTCCGTGGCCGGGGGGCGTCGTCGGTGGAGGGGACCGGGGGAGGTGGTAGCCTCCCCCGAGGAGGGCTCCCCTCTAGAGAGGGGAGCGGAGGCTGGGGTTCCCGGAAGTGGCCTTTGTGTTCCCGGGGCTCCCTACATGCCTGAGGAAGGCCATCCCTTAGGTTTTTTAGTGGGTAGGCCTCCCCCTTCTGGGGAGGAGAGCCCCACATAACCGCCGGCTCGCCACAGCCGGGGTATGCAATTTAATGCATTTTCCTCAGGGGAACAAAAAAAAAGGATATTTTACCAGGGGAATATATTTGCTCGTATGGTAACATCCGATATTTATAATTTTATGGATTGCTTTAAGGAATCCAAATTAACACGGTGTCATTTTCATTGCCAACACTTGGTGTTAACAAGATGCGTACAATCAGGCATAATATTCTTAAGAGACACTCCGGAAAGACCGCATACTCGACATATTTAGATTTCACCAAAAAGTACAATAATGAAGATAGTTTTATATCAGTTATTACCAGATAATATCGTACAATTTCTGTCCCCTCCATAGTTCTATGCAATTTTCGAAGCTATGAACTGACGGTATATGACATCATTCGTCTGCAATTGAGAGAAGAAAGTTCTCTATTAACTACCACATCATTACGATATTATTGAGGAAGTCATTCTGAAGGATGTTCCTCAGCGGTACAAACAAAAAGGTTCATCAAATTTAGAAAGCTACGCCCTGTCAACTTTCGTGGTATATACAGTAATATCATAACAGAGGAATGAGGGTAGAGATTATTCTTGTTCTATTCACGCGTCTTTATAAGACACGGACCTTTGTAAGGCGTGCACGGGGATACAGATCCAACGCGTAGGGGCCGTTTAAGCGAAATTTAATGAAAGTGTGCGTGGAGTGGACCGTGGAGCAGATAGAGATTGGACCAACTGGGTCCAATCTCTATCTGCATCATGAAAATTGCAGCCAAAGACTACACCGAGTTAGATGCACAGAAACTATTGTCATTAGTGGTCAGAAAGTTTATGGACTATTGTATTTCAATTTCGGTGGTAATGAGAACCGGACTATGGAACTCCCGTCACCTGCCTTCTCAAAGCCTCCTAAGTGATTTTAAATATGGCAGGTGGTGACTCGCCACTCACTAAATGGGACCCCCAAAAAAGCAGACCAATATTGATGCGAAGAGAGCAACATTGGTGTGAACGGCTAAGGGTGTAGAGAGGTGTGTCTGCGACATCGATCGAGACGCCGTCAGCGTTATGACATTATTACACTTCCACCCTTCGAGCATCTGCTCTTGCGACTCCACTCTGTCCGGCTGGTTAAGGCAAGACAGAGGCGGGTGGCATACGCCCCCCTGAAGCGCATCGGTACCCTCGGTGATGCAACTCACCAACAGCTCGCCACAAGCTGCCCTGAGGGAGACTGACTGCACTGATGGGGCATTTATGGCAGTCAAGGAGCATTAAATGCCCCACCAGCGGGCGATGGGGTCGTTACTTTCCTACGCACAGATTATTATCATTATTAATCTTTATCACCTCATATCCTAAAAAAATATTTGACAGAATCCAAATTACGAGTAGAGGAAGTGTATAATTTTGCATTGACAGTGAGGTAGGTGTGTTCATTAAGTAATTTAATACATACATACATACATATATCACCAATCTAGGTCTATTCTAACACCCGTGTACAACCACTACCCAGCATTTTAGTACATTCCTGAAGTCAGATGTTACGATATCCAAGTTAACAAAGAGAGGGAGGTAGAATCAGATAGTTGGAGAATATTAATCCGTAACCTCATTACTGTAATTATATATTATTGCTACGGTTCCTGTAAAAGATAATAAAGTTTCCAAGGACGTGTTTAAAAAAGTATTTTCCCACTTCATTGTAATAAAGAATTGTTAAGTTTGCTGCAAATACCGTTTTATTTTTATCTGTATTCACGATGATTCATCTGTAATACACGCATTATTTAGATTACCATACTAGTTCTCCTCTCGCATGTCTCCTGAAATTAATTTCTGAAATAAGCAGTACCTATGTACATCAATGTTATTTTTAATCATGTTTACATGTATTTGTCTATGCGTGCATAAATGTTAAATAAATAAATAAATGTTAAATACATCATATCACCCGTACACTTAACTGACTGACTAAATTTAAAAAAGTTTACAAACAAGCACAATAAAAACTCCATCAGCCCAACCTTACCTATTAAGGGACCGGTGTAAATTGTAAAGCCCGAAAAAAAAGAACAAATCACGTAACATTCTCAGCGTTCTAGCAGAACTGAAAAATTGTACGTTAATAACGAACATTTCTCATGCCGAAGGTCAATATAAATCAAGTCAGTGCCACTGTTCCGTGAGCGATATTAAAGAAATACCCTCCGTGTACCAGTGCTGGCTTATTTGAATAATATTTGCTCTGTCTACATTCATCAGGAGCCTCCTTCATCCACGAGTTTCGTCGTGAAGATTTTGTTTCGATTGACGTAGTAAATATATCTTTTGGCAGCGTATAAACCCTTTTTATTTTTTTAACCAGGTAGGAATCTAGTCAATTCAATAGGTATGTAAAGGATTCTCTTTATGTAGAGCGGAGTATACATATTCGACGTTTATCTTGTCTTAGATAGAAGGGATCCAGAGACTTGGAAATCATTAAATCGTTTGCTATCGGTAATGTTGACATACCTAAAAATATTATCCATATTTCGTTCTACACATAAATCTGATAACAATCGCAAGCAAATTGATTTGTTTTTATGGTTGTATATGTTATCTCTTTGTCCGAAAACTGAGTAAATTAAAAATAGGAAAAACATAAATCGGATGCTTGAAGATAGACGTATAATTCAAAAGTAGGTTTCTATAGGCTGTAGTAATCACATTTGTATGCAAATTACTTCGAGATAGGTTTCTTCACTGTAAAATCATCGGATTTTCATTCATTGATACAGGACAAAAGGACATTGTTCAATTTTGGCCTAAGAACCGATGTGAATATAAATTATACTATAATTTTTATTTATTTTTATATTATTTGAAACATATTTTAGTATTCCACGGACACTTCAAATAAATAAATTCCAAATAAAAAGTTGGGTCACAATTATTGATGCCGTATAAAATGTTTTCCGTCAGCCAGTGCTGCCAGTTTCGGAAGTTTTCGCGATTTCGGTAAATACGGACCGAATTGAAAACCTCCTTCTTTTTGAAGTCCGTTATTAAAATTAGTTGGTAACACTTTATTCATTTAAATACCTAAATTGACTAGCTAGAAAAAAAACTAGTATTATATATTTTTTAAGCGAAATCGCGAATTTCTAGCTTGGCATTCGAGTATTATAGTTTTCGTAATTGGCAACACTGGTGTACTTCATACCTTATCTGTGTCCGTTTCATTTAATTTTTGATTGCTTTGCGACTATCGTTTCTTTTGTGATTTTCTATGCGTTTCATAGTTTTATTCTAACAACTTTGGCTTGATTACGGACTCCGATTACATTGCGTATTTTTACCGTGGGAGAGCCATGCTTCGGCACGAATTGGGCCGGCTCGACCGGAGTGATACCACGGCCTCACAGAAAACCGGCGTGAAATAGCGCTTGCGCTGTGTTTCGCCGAGTGAGTGAGGGTACCGGAGGCCCAACCCCTCCTTCCCCCCTTATTCCCTTTTAAAAGGCCGGCAACGCATCTGTGACTCCTCTGGTGTTGCGGGTGTCCATGGGCAACGGTTATCGCTTACCATCAGGTGATCCGTTTGCTCGTTTCCTGCCCTATCCTATAAAAAAAAAAAAAGGTACTTGGTAGACTCGGATATGTGTAAATGACTGGATTTTGTAAAATGATAATTGTCAAAGAGTTATCTTAAACTTAAATAGGTACTATCTCTTTTCCTAGTATCTAGTAGAGTAGTCCATAGTACATAGTATTGTTAATATTACTTTGATATTACTACTCTGATATTTCACGCAAGGTTGGTTATTTTTTTATTTATAACCTCAAAATATTAACTTTTTTCTTAATTATTTTAGTTTCCTGAAGTGTCCGTTCGTGAAAACTTATTTCATAGGATTCCATTAATTTTAAGAGTTTATATAAGTCACTTTCGATTCGAACGGTTCTTAGGCAGAACATGTATGGAGCCGGAACAATGTCCTTTTATTCTTGATCGCCTGATTAAAAGGATATTGTACAATGACAGTACAACTGATATCCGTACCACTATCAGCGTAACATGTTTATTTTTGTCTCAGGAGAGAGAGAGGCTGATCTTCACAAGGAGCAAGAAACGTGCCCAGGATACCTATACTCCCGCAACGGTAAGGGCCGTGACCCTTGCCGATGTGGGGGTATAGGTTATGTCGGACTCCACGCCGGCCATAGCAGTCTGACCAGGGTCACCTATCGACTAAACTCAGCTTTAGCCTTGGCCATAAGGGCCCTACGGCTTGAACGCATAACATGACCATCAAATCAAGATATGATGAAGTACGAGTATTTATCGTGTGATATGACTATCATCTTGAAATTTATCCTTTATATATTGACACCTCAAAACGGTAAATCGCTTTATGATATCATTGCTACGCGGGCAGAGTAACAACTTATTAACACAGAAACGAATTAATGAAATGTCAATTTTTTTTTATATTTCTTACACCAACTATCCTAGTCCAAACTAAAGCTCTGTAAGGCTTGTGTTATGGGATCTAAGGTAACGGATAGATATACATATATAAATATTTTTGATATAAATATATATTAACAACCATGACTAAGGTACAAACGCTCGTATACATCACACAAACATCTGCCCCCACCGGGACTCGAATCCAAGACCTCTGAGACGGCAACCTTGAAACCAGTATACGACTACGGAAGTCGACAATTATAATATATTGGTAATACTGTAATTAGCTATCCAAATACTAGAAAATAATAGAAAACTCCTGGATTTAATTAGTTGGTAGTTAAGGATCCAGCGAAGACTTCGGATATCTGTGTCACTTTTAATATACAATATATATATATTATATATATTATATATATATAATATATATATATATATATATATATATATTAATATATATATATATCTCTTTCGCTTGAGAAAATTCGAGTCAATCGACACATCTTGTTTTCTAGGCCGATCATTTGATTTTATTTATTTGGGTAACACAAACTATTTAATAAACATAAAAAAATACATGCTTATAATGCGGTTACGCAGGATTTAGAAGAGCAATTATTTTACAAACTAAAATAAACGAAACGATGATTAAAGAGAATCTTAAATGGAATAAAAATTAGAGTTATTTCACAATTTGAGAACCAAAGAAATATATAATGCGCTGTTTTTTAAATCAAATAAATTAATATTGAAAATATCCAGTTTAAGATAATAACTGTGCTCGGTTCTCGAATTAGAAATGAATTTAGTCGGCAACTAATGTCAGTCGGAATAAGAAATGTAGCTGGATACCGCTATTCAAAAGCTATAAGTTATGTAACTTTGTTGCTATCAAATTTGATGTAAACTGAAATTTACTGTACATTTCTGCATAACAATGAGAATCATCACATTCAATCTAAATAATGCAGTAATGTAACTGCACTGTCTATTAGTTTTGATCAAATTGAATATCGGCGAGAGTTATAATTAGGAACTAATGTTATTTGGTATGGAGATAGCTCAAAACCTAGTGAAAGTAATATGATAAATGCGCTACGTATAGAAAATACGAGTATCAATATAACTTATAAGTTATATTGATATTTTCTATATAACTCTCGTCGATATTAAATTTAATCGAAACTAATAGATAGTGCAGTTACATTACTGTATTATTTAGATTTAATTTGATGATTCTCTTTGTTATGCATTATGTATACATAATTTACTATTATGTATACATAATAATCCTGGCAATTACGGCACGCTCGAATTACGGATCTGCGCGCGCCAGCGGGCCGTCGCACATAGGAGTATTATAGTCGAAAAGCTAGGCCAGAAGTCGATTTTTTAAAACATGTGCTAAGTGCTTAACACTTGTTATCTGTGAGAGTTGAAATAGATAGAGAACAATAAAAGACGTATGCTTTTTTTTATGTGACTCACCGTAGCACGGTCCCGTCAGTCGGAAGTTAATACTTGTGAACAAAGCACGTTTCTCTTATCGGCTACTCTCACACGAATATCACTTGTTTGGTTACGTTTTTTATGATCGTTTTTATCTGTGCTTATTGGTGCATTATGGATTCTTCTGTAGCAGGTTATGTACTATAATTTTAATATGCTTTCGCTTTCGAATTAATTTATATTTGACAAAAAATATGATACTTTGAAATAAGACATAACATTATTCTTTTTTATTTACTCAACTTCAATGTTATCGAAAGATTTTGTAATACTTCTGAGCTTTATTGAATGATGTTTATTATACAATAGTAAAGAAAGGATAGTTATCTTAATGTATTTAGAAATAAAAAGCTGCGAATATTTGCGAATTCAGTTTTTTAAGACGTATATATCGCCAGGAGTATTTTTTTAATAATTAGGGCAATTTCTTACAGATTTATTTTTCTTTGTTATTAGGTTCATCGGGGATAAAGAAAATGTCTAGAAAACAGTTGTTTGACATCATGCAACAGCGGAATGGAGAAAATATGCAAAAAAAAAATCGACCATCTTGAAGACTATTTGCTGAGCAGAAGTTCTTATTCGGAAGATCAAATAAAAGACATAAAACAAAAATTGTCCGTGTTTAAATATGAATTTAAACAAAAGTGGTCTGCGCAAGCAGAAAATTAGACTTATTTACAAAAAAGAATAAAAACTGGCTTCTGGGATGTTTAGAATTACCTGTTGGAGCCATCAAACCCGGACGTCCAACCAAAATCGTTCGAAAGAATCAAGCGAGCGCAGCAAAAGGAGAAAGACCCAAAATATTCGAGAGAGTACTGACATCGAGGAGTTAACGTACGCAGCTCAATGAAACTACGTTCTTCTGGCAAAGTGGATGCCTCGAAAGTTCTTCAGGAAATAACACAATCTCCTACAAGAGCGAAGAAATATAGAACAGTATATTCGAAAATTGTAAAAGATAAAAGTGAACCAATATCTACCTTTAAAGCGCTATGCATGTTTGTAGAAGCAGATTTATCAAGACGGCAATATGAAATCATAGCCGCTACTAGCAAGAAAATCTTTCCTTGTTACAGTTTATTACAAAAAGCAAAGAAAATTTTGCTATCCTCCTGCTGAATCATTCAGGGTAACAGCCACTTGTGCTGAGGTCAGTCTTCAACAGTTATTAGACCATACCGCAGCAAGATTATTATTATATTTAAAGGAAGTTGTGGAAACTTTGTCTCAAACAGATCGCAGTTCATTGGAGTTAATATCTAAATGGGGTTGTGACGGATCACAACAAACAAAATATAAACAAAAGTTTGAAAAATAGCGCAGATTCCGATGCGAATATTTTTCAAGTTCTTTTGTACCTCTACGGTTAGTCTCCGGTGCAGACAAAAGAACAATAATTTGGCAAAATCCGACTCCCTCATCTCCTCGATACTGCAGACAATAAGAATAAGATTTATTAAAGAGTCTACAGACATAATAAAAGAAGAAATAGCCTATATAAAGTCTCAAATTGCTTCATTGATCCAAACAAAAATCGAGAATTCAAGCGCAAGTCAAACATACCCTCCTCTTCACAATGGTAGATGGAAAAGTCTGCAATGCAGCAACAAATGTAATATATCTACAATGAAATGCTATATTTGTGGCGCTACATCAAAAGATTTCAACAATTTATCTAAAGAAAAAGCAGTCGATTCCAACGCACTACAGTTTGGATTGTCTATTTTACATGCCAGGATTAGATTGTTTGAGACCCTGTTACATCTTTCCTACAAAATGGACGTCAAAAAGTGGCAAATAAGATCGCAAGAAGACAAAAACTCAGTTGAAGAACGGAAATCTATTATACAAGCGCACTTCAGGGACAAAATGGGACTTAATGTAGACATTCCAAAAGCCAATTTTGGCAACACAAATGATGGCAACACTAGCCGAAGGTTTTTCAATAATGCAGAGCTGGCAGCTGAAATTACTGGTATTGATTTTTCGACTAATTCACCGACTAAAATTATTTTAGAAACTATATCAAGTGGCTATAAAATTGATGTGCAAAGTTTGCTGCTTACACAATGGATACAGCTAAACTTACAACATTGATTTATACTCATGGCACCCCATGACACCAACTCTTCATAAAATTTTAATTCATGGACCAGTTGTCATACAAAATGCGCTACTACCTATCGGGCAACTATCTGAGGAAGCAGCCGAAGCAAGAAATAAACATTTCAGGCTCTACAGGCTTAATTATGCCAAAAAATTACAAGGGAGGCGTTGCAACAAAGACGTCATTAACAGATTATTACTCAGTTCTGATCCCTTAATCACAAGTATGAGACCAAGACCTACAAAACAACAAGAACTTTTGAACCAGACACAATAGAAATGTTGATTCCTGAATCTGTGGACACTGATGAAAATGTTCTGCAATCAGTCGAACCTGAAGATGCATCAGATGAAGAACCGTGGACGGATCATCGTCTGATTAAGAACTGATTAATTAAAAATGTTTTTAGTAGTTTCTTGAATAAAATGTAATTATTTATAGTATTTTTTTTATCACTGATTTTATCTATCCATATTCCTTCTAAATACTATAATTAAACATATTATTTGTTTTAAGACCATTTAACACTAAAATAATTTTGGCCAACCTTTCGTCTAAAATACTCCTATGTGCGTCGGTGCCGTACTCCCGCACCTCGAAGCTTTGGACCACGGGAAGGAGGAGGTCACCTACCGATTGACTCAGATACTCACCGGGCACGGCTGCTTCGGTGAGTATCTGTGTCGAATAGGACGGGAGGGATCGACACATTGCCACCACTGTGCATCCGACCTTGACTCGGCCCAGCACACGCTGGCGGAGTGCCCCGCGTGGGCCTCCGAGCGCCGAGTCTTGGTCGCAGAGATCGGGCGAGATCTTCTCCGCCGGCATTGATTGCGGCAATGCTGGCGGACGAGGGAGGCTGGAGGGCTGTGGCCTCCTTCTGTGAAGCAGTGATGCTCCAGAAGGAGGCGCCGAGCGGGGTCGGGAGATGGCCGATCCCGCTCGAAGGAGGCGGCGCCGGGCTCAGGTAGCACAGCTGCGGTGCCGCCGCGGGTCGCCGGCGGGCGCGAGGAAGTCGCGACCGCTACGGCGACCCGGGATGGACCACGCCCCTTCCGTGGCCGGGGGGCGTCGTCGGTGTGAGGAGACCGGGGGAGGTAGTAAGCCTCCCCGAGGAGGGCTCCCCTGTGTCGACGGGGGAGCGGAGGCTGGGGGTTCCCGGAAGGAGCTTGATGTTCCCGGGGGCTCCCTACATGCCTGAGGAAGGCCATCCCTGAGGTTTTTAGTGGGTAGGCCTCCCCCTTCTGGGGAGGAGAGCCCCACATAACCGCCGGCTCGCCACAGCCGGGGTATGCAATTTAATGCATTTTCCTCAGGGAAACAAAAAAAAAAAAAATGTATACATAATAGTAAATTAAAATGGAACAATAATTTTACACCGATTTCCTTTTATTCTCAAACAGTATGAATTGACGTTAACTAATATAAGACTACAGCTCATTATAAGGCTACTTGCTTTATATTACCTATTAGAAACAAAACAATTCAAAAACAACTCAATTTATGATGTATGTACGAGTATATATGTAAAACGTAGACGGCGTTGCGGTCTAATTACAGTTATTACTCCTAGACCTTGGTAATAAATGTCACACCTCCATGTTTCGTAAATGGAAATCGATAGTTGTAAATAGGAACGTTGACTCCATTTCAGTACTTTCATGTACTGAAAATAATTAACATACCCGCGTATCTGCATCGGTGCAGGAAATATAAGACCCTTTACACAATACGACTTTTAGCAATTTATACATTCGCATTCATATATATATATATATATATATATATATATATATAATATAATATTATATATATATATATATTATATATATAATATATATAGATATATAGATAATACTTTATTGTACAATAAAAAAATTAAATTTATAGTGTACAAGGGCGGACTTATCTCTAAAAGCGATCTCTTCCAGCCAACCCAAGTAGTGGTGCAAGACGTTAAAATTGCAGGGGTAATTAAGTGTTTAAAACCTATTCAAATGTACACATTATTAAGCATATATACATATACATACTCACACATAAATAAATATATACACACATACATATATATATACATATATATATAATAATTATATAATTTAATACAATTAATTAGACAGATAGTACTGTTCTGTGATTTTTCTGTTCAGAACATACCTATTTCATATATTTACGTTGAGACTCCAATTATGACACGATTAAAGTAAAGTAATGCCATACATTTGTTGCTTGTTTTGCCTCCATAATAGCGAATAATAGAATGCTTTTGTAGACAATCAGTAAGCCTTCATTGTTTAGACTTAGAAAGAAGGATTTCTAAACATTCTAGTCGAAGCTTTCCAATAATTACATCGTCAAGTCCGAATTTGATTGATCTATTTGGCCTTTGTAAAAGAACCAATTTCCTCAAGCAGTTTTGGCTTCCAATCATTTTGAGTCGCGACGTTGCCTCCGATTGGCTAAACTTGCTAGCTACATTGCAAGCTACAAGGAACATGTCGCAACTTTGTTAATATCTTACATACATACATATACTTACGCCCTTTTCCCATCTTTCAGGGTTGGCAGAGAACACAGTTTTCCACTTGCTATGATCGAAACATTCTTTAATACTTTCATACACACTTGTCGGTTATAGGTTCTTTTGTATGTGTATCTATGTATAAATATTGTTATTTATTACATATATACATTAATTGTTGATTAAAATTTTTAAAGTCTGAATCTCTAATATTATAAATATTTCATTGTATTTTTACAGTGTTTAGTAAAAACTGACATAACTATGTACACGGTTGACCTAATGTCTTGACTTACTGAATATGTCATTGTATCATTAGCACCGTTAACCAGGACCATCGTTTCAAGATAAACAGTTTATTCTGGTATTAACACAGTCCGCCATTTTAAAATGTTCCAAAACCGTAATAAATTTAATTACTTTTTCTCAAGTTGCGTAACATTTCCAAATATCTTCGTATATGTTTACAAAGTCTATATCCCAAGTAAATTTGATTACTTATTCTCAAGTTGCGTAACATTTCCAAATATCTTCGCATATGTTCACAAAGTCTATATCCCAAGTCACAATCTTATCAAAAGGTCAAAAATAATATTTACGCTAGTAATTTGTCACAAATACCACCTAAAAGCTTTTCGTGGTATGTTTTAGGGTCACAGCAAAGTGAACGATGTAATGGACGTCTAAAAATAAATTAGTGAGTTAAATAAAGTATCTGTGATATCGCCGGGACGCTTTTCCATCGACATTTGCACCGGGAAATATTAAAAGGTCGATGGTATCTTGTCCTGTAATCGAGTTTCATGGGGAAAAAACGAAGCAGTTAGTATACAGATTTAGTATTATAATATTCTAGTAATATAATACTATATATACTGATCATATTGTTATGAACTGTGTCCAAATCCCACAGGTCGTTTGAAAACAACAATAGAATAATTCAAAATGAGTTCTTCAATTTCAGATGATCAACGTATAATAACACATATTTACTTTGTAATTTACAAAATACTAACTAACAATATAAATCAAGTCTTATTGGAGCTCGATTCGTTTTTGTTGCGATATTCTACTAAACAGTAATTTAATAGAGTCAAAACCCAACAACAATTATCCAGTTTCGTCCATTTGCCAAACTAATTAAAATATTTGATAAATCAACGACGAATAATTCTTGGTGCCTGTATTAAGTTGAGACATATAAGTTATACTCGTATAAGGCCGGCAACGCATCTGTGACTCCTCTGATATTGCTCTGTGAGCAGCGGTTATCGCTTACCATCAGGTGATCCGTTTGCTCGTTTGCTGCCCTATCCTATAAAAAATAATATATCTAGAATTAAGGACTTAATCAGATTCCATTAATTATCTAAGCATACTGTCACACACGGTATCCAAAACAAAACAATTGTCCAAGTAATATGTCTACAATTAGGCAACCTTATTGCTGAAAACCATTCTAAGTTTTCTTGGAAGAGAGGCAGAGAAGTAAAAGTAAAACATGTTTGCGTGATAGAAAATGGAACAGCATAAGAACAATAGTATTCTTCTTAATATAATTTCATAGTCTTTTAATTTAAGAATATATTAGTGCGTAATAATATTATATCCAAACAAGAGTTTGTATAACGCGTCGAAACTGTACCGTTCAAATTAGGGAACCATATGTATTACAGGTGACTGTAACCATGTACCATTAGGTGGGTAGTCTGTTTGTTTGTTAATATATCACAGATTATTTTTTGTGCCACCATTAACTTTTAACAATCGTATTTGAACCTTAAATCTTTTTAATAAAAACTCTTTTTTGGTTGTACAAACGCGTACGGTTTTACAATTAGCTACGCGTAATTAAACTGAAGAAAAGATTAATAATCTTATTTTCTATTTATGTATAAAAAATATAATTCTATTTATCAAACACTTCACGATTCACTCTAGCGGCTTCTAAATTACAATTACGTTGGAATCACTTACAACGATGTTTCAGTTAAGGTTTAATAATGTGGTGATATGAAATTTCATACCAAATGGAGCAACTAACATCAAATAAATTCTCAACTGTATCGCTGCCATTATCAGCGCCGAAACCGAATCACGTAACAGGCTATAATGTTTTACTATCAGTTTTTTTTTCTGAAGTTTCTAAGCTGGGAACCCTCATAGATACCGCCGTAACCGCCAAAATGATTATTTTGGTCTCAAATAGAGGAGATAGAGGCGACTCGACCAGAGAGAGCTACCAACTAAACTCGGCTTAAGCCTTTTTATAAGGAACCTTCGATTTTGAGCATAATTTATAGACCCTATAAGATACGCTCGAAAGCTTATTTCTTAAGAATCTGTACCATTACATAACTTTTAAAGTTTCGCGAGATTAGTGAAAGAAATATATTACATATTAAGTACGAGATAAAAAAAGTATTTTTTTTTATAGAAGCTTTTATTATATGCGCTAACAAGAACAAAATAAACTTTTACATATAAAAGCTTGTAGCGAGTTTTACTTACTTATAGAATACTTTTGACCACAAGCTTTTATATGTAAACGTTTATTTTGTTTTTTTCTAGCGCATTTAATAAAAGCTTGTATTATATCTTTTTTAACTTTTAATCTATTTATCGACTAAAAAACTAAGCTTACCAAACCCTTTCAGTTGATGGGTATTCACCCATATACGTCACACACATAACCATGCATTGTCATCCGACTTACATGTGCATGCAAAATTTCAGCTCAATCGGAGACCGGAAAGTGGGTCAAATTAAGATTCCAAGATTTTCTTACATTAACTATGTGTACAAGTGAAGCTAACATAAAAGCTTGTAAAAAGAGATAGCGTTGTGCTAGTCATGCAAAGAATGAACGACGTTTTCATTTTCTCGATATTACTATGTGATTAAATGAAATTACACCAATTGTCCGATCTAAAACGCCTCTATATTGACGCACTAGTGTAGTATCTACTTCTTATTTGTATATATAAACTAGCGGACCCGACAGACTTCGTCCAGTCAAAAAGATTTGTAGATAAGTGGCAGTTTTTTGTTCCTACTTATTATTTAGATAACATCGCATAGCCAATCAAATTGCAAAAACGGTCCAAATGAACTATTACATTTTGTGACTATTCAATTTTGGAACGTGACACTAAATCCTCCAACAATGTATTCTGTGCTCCAACGCACACACGCGCACTGTTTGGTAGATACGATTGAATTTCAACTTTATATAGCGTTAATAAAGCGTAAATTGAGTCTTTAATGTTAGGAGCACATCTGCATTGCTTAGACAACAGTGAGTGCTGGCAATATGAACTTTAGACAATAATATTAAAGCTCAAATTGACTGTACGTTTTTAGAGTTTAATAGATAAAACCATCCTTGAACTTCAACGAACATTTTAAAAAAGAATTGGCCAAATTGATCCAGTCATTGTTGAGTTATGCGCTTACCAACACATTTTGCGATTCATTTTTATATTATACTAGCTGACCCGTGCCCACTTCGTTGGACATAATATTAATAATCCCCGAAGCGAGCACGAACGCGAACCGAATTAAACCCGAAGCCATCGCGCGCCGTCCGCTGCTTTGGCCTTCACACTTATGACGATGAGTTTACTTGTTTTCATAGATTCATAATTTTTCGTAATATATGACTAATAAATATGACCTAATGAATTTTATTAATATAAAAAATTAAATTGTCTATGCTAATGTTAAAAAATATACTTTTTGTAATTTAAATATAAAAGTTAGACATATGCTGTCGTTGACTTTTTTGTAGGCATTTTCAAGCTCCACATTTTTTCTCCAGAACTCAAAAATATATCTTTCATAGTTAAGGCAGCGTTCGCAAGAAACGCTTTCATTCGACCGGTTTTTCTCCGATTCACTTTGCAAAACGGGCTACCACATAAAAGCCTTTTTATTTTTCGGTTTTTTATATAACCTATGACACTCAGCAATAACCTGGCTTTCTATTGGTGAAAGAATTTTTAAAATCGGTTCAGTAGATCCCGAGATTACCCCAATTAACAATTTAACAAATATACAAACACACAAACTTTACTTCTTTATAATATTAGTATAGAAGAAGATTATAAGTGACATATTAAAATTAGATCGTGATTAGAGATGGTAAGAGCTGAAAACCCGCAGACATGGGATATTTCACATGAATAATAAATGATGATACACAATATTTTGTACTGACTATTCTATATTCATAAACCTTCCATTTTTAGCACTCAGTCATTTGGACATCGCGTGATCATTTCATTGTTTCAACAAACGTAAGGTATATTTGCATCTAAATAACAAATGATCGTACCAAAGTTGATAGCTGTTATAATTAGAGCACTGTTATAGTGAAATGTATTATTATTATGTTAATCGATTAAATTACATCGAGTGAATGTAGATAAAGTTAGTTGTGGCTTATTGATTTCAACAAAATCAATATTAATGTATGATAGAAATGAACATTATTTGACTGATGCGAATTCATAACGACGGTTTTGTAGGTTGCATAATTATGTATATTTAAGCAGTTTATACGTTTTAAAAATCATTTATTAATAATTGTGCAATACTAAACTGGGTTTTGGTAACTTACAAAAATCACTCCATCCACTGTCACGTGCCTCGGGTCGGTTTGATTGGAAACACCTGGTTTTGGAATAGGTTTGACGCACTGTAATCTTCTGCTTGCAAACATATCACAACTAAAGAGAGAAATCTCAAAGCTAGAACCTTTTTTTTTTTTTTTTGTTCCACGCTGCGTCTGCTACGCTGACGACACTCACGCCGCGAGGAAGGCTGGTGCGAAGGACCGTGTCGTATGCGAGGTTCCATAGCAGGGGTCCCAACACCGACCCCTGCGGAACGCCGCATTCGACCCTCCTCGACGTTTCCATCCCGTCCCGTCCCATCACGCTGATTGTCCTGTCGCGCAGATAGTCCCCGACCACGGCCCGCAGGTAGGGAGGCAGCTCGTGGTATACGAGTGCCTCCCTAATGGCCTGCCAGGGGAGGGTGCCGAAGGCGTTGACGATGTCTAAAGACACCGCCAACGCACCCCCCCCGAACGGACTGCGGACTCCGACAGGGAACGAACACGCTGGACGGCGTCCAGCGTTGATCGCCCCCGCCGGAATCCAAATTGGCAGTCCGATAGGTCGGGACCCGCGCGCGACAGGTGCTCGCTGATACGAGCGGAGATAACCCTCTCGAAGAGTTTCCCCGCCTCGTTCAGCAAGCAGATCGGACGGAACGAAGACGGAACGTCGCCGGTCCTTCCCTCTTTCCTGAGGAGCACCAGCCTGGCCGACTTCCAGTCGACGGGGAACACGCCCTCGCGGAGACAGCTCGTGAAGAGCTGCCTCACCGTGCTCCCGATCAAAGCTAGAACCTAGATGCTACCTTTGTCGACGAGCACCGTTGTGAAAAAATATGCTCTTGCTATTGACGTAGGAAAAACCAGGTCTTTACCTATCTTTAGGAGAATTAAGAGCTGTCAACGTTATGTTCTAGGAAGCGGTTGCTTTACTTCTGCTAGTAAATAATGTTGCAGAAGAAAGTCGCTGTAAGGAGAACCTATCTGCAAATCCTTGCCGCAACTGAAGAGATATCAGCGGAAACCAATTTATCATATATGGATGCTAAAATGCACTTAGCACCCACTAAAACCACCACTAAACACTCGCAAAAATAAGATGTACGTAAGTTGTCAATATGAACTATACTCTTATTCCCCGAGAGGCCTTATCGAGCTAAAGTGTTCTTTCTCCGCTATGAATGATTGCGATGAAGCAATTCCTTATACGCGGTATTATAGGCAGTGAAGGGTGCGATTTTAGTGGGTAGTGTATTACAGGATCTCATACATAGCTTACTTACATAGCTTTGTGATGGCCTATTATCACTCCAGAATATATATAACTTATTTAATATTATAAAATATATAAATATATACCAGACTAGCGGCCCGGTATGTGTTTTGCTACATAAAAGTGAAAAAATATTAATTCTAACATCAAATTCATTTATTCAAACAAAAAAATATTTTATTACATGCCAACTATTTTTTAAACATTTGGATAAACAAATTACCACGGACAATTTGGTTTAATCGAAGCACGTCCAAAATGAAATGTTTCCACACCAATGACATAACAATATACACTGAAAAATGTTACAATTTGACAGCACAATCCCCATCCTAAAAACAAGTTTTAATTTGACAAAAAAAAATCCTATTAACAAAATTATTGATCATTTATTGTTTTTTTTTTTTTTCTCTCGGGAGGGAGAGACTGAGAATCCGCACAAAACGTGCTCAGGATACCACCGCAACGGCAAATGTCATCGTGATTATTTTGGACTCCACTCCGGCCATAGCGGTCCTGACCAGCGTGACCTACCGACTAAACTCAGCCTTAGCCTTCGCCATAAGGGCCCTACGGCTTGAATGGATCATTTATTAAATTTATTTGGTACCAAAAATGTGATTAATGAGGAATCGCTCGACCGATTTTGTGCAAACTTCACATAAACCATCTACAAAATATTTAAGCCTAAACATTTGGTTTTGTGGAGGTGAGCACGATCTTGAGTTTAAAAATATTTTACATATATAGATAACACCGGGACTCAATATATTTGACAATGTAGATGTCCTGCAGCTAAACTATTTGCGACCAACATTCTGTAAATATTAATATGTCACTTAAACTTCAAGTTAGAAGTTCTCGAAGATCACCAATTTTTACGTGATGATGATAGAGTTTAACAGAAGATAAATCTTAAATAAATCAAAGATCTTCATCGTACGAAAAGTGTATATCACTTACCCATGTATTTCATGTTAAGTATGAAGGACGATATCACATACGAATCTTGCCTCATTCGTTATGCGATAAGGCGCTGCGAATTACTCGCTCTAACGGTTTTTGGGTTTTACAATAATGTTTGTTTCCTTTATGGCGTCATAAAGAATCGGCAAACCTTTCCTAAATTGAGCCCGCACATAACTCCTTAGCCTGGCTTAGCGGTAACGATAATTTTTATCCAGGAAAATACACGGTTGCCAAGTGACGCGTGATGCCCGCCCGGATGAAAAAGGGGACGTTATATTCGACCGGCTCCGTTATTGCTCACTTAGTTACACTGCCGTGTTTACACTTAGTCATTGCACCACTTGACCTAGTGAGGTGTGACCTTCTTAAATCGGTAGGATTATACCCACGCGCATATTTAGTTTCTTGAATGAGAGATTATTACAATATTATTTACAATAAAATTATAGGGTATGTTAAATTGTAAGTAAATAAATATTTGTGTAAGGAATATGTGCTTGAAGAAGAATGAATAATGCTTAAGTTTTCTAACTTCACTACAACTTAAACATTTGAACAACAATGAATGAACAACGGTGTTTTTATCATCATCATCATCATCATCATATGAGCCAATAGACGTTCACTATTAGACATAGGCCTACCGCAAGTATATTCTAGATGCATACACTTCAACCTAAAAGTACATCGTCTCGTCTCAAGTTTATAGACTCCTTCACAAAAAAATCGGGTGGGGCTGTGCTGGGGCACACGGCCGTTGGTTTAACGTGAAACGTCTATGTTAGGGAATCGCTTTTAAAGTAAAAGATTGAAATAAAAACAAGATTGACGGTGTTTTAAGTATTTTAATAAAAAAAATCAATGTCACAACAGCGAGCTGACTATATAAGTGAAATATTCACACCACATTTTCGTTTCTAAGACTAATAGTTTTTTAAATATTGATGTACGATGATTATAGACCTTTTCGTTACGGTCCACTTTTTAAACCTGGTACCCGTATGTTTCGGCGCGATTTTAAAGACGTTTCACGTCAAAAAAAATAGTGCAGTTTTACAATATAACGCGAAACATAGCAAGCGTTGATTACTTTCTTTTGAAATTTATTTTAATGTAATTTTACTTTGTAAGCCAATGAATACAAATGTAATTCAGTAACTTATATTTTATATTTTTAGCAATAGTAATAATTTATTTAAATAAATAAAACTACTGAATTAGTTAGATAAACTGTCTATACGATTCGGATAAATAAAATAGACTGCAGGTAGACAATTTAAATGGAAATAGCCACATTACAGCATTAAAGCAATCTACTCTTTATGGTCTTCGTGTTAAGCGATTCACAGCAAATCTTTGGTAAATTAGAGAGTTGTTGCACTCGCTACCAGAAGAAATCTTTTGAAACGGATATTTGCTTTAAGGATAAAAATGCTTATAACAGATTTTACAATCCGATAAGATATAGTACAATAGGGATTTTATTTTGGTTATTAGGTTTTCTTAATAATACATACATATTTAACAATTACTTGAATACTTTTTCGCCAAGTAGATTAAGTATATGTATATTACAATGCTTCCTAATATTGTAAGTTGCGATAGTAAATATGTCTGTTTGTCGCGCTTTAACGCCCTAACTACTGAACCGATTTTAATTTAATTTAGTACACGGGTAATGAGTACTTATTATTCCAAAAAAAGGCTGTGACGAATTAAAATAGGGATTAAATTATGTTTGGAAAGTATGTTATTTATAAAGTGAAACTTTTGATTAGATATAAATTTTCACCAAATTATTCATCAATGGTCCACCTAATTATTATTTTTAAACAATTTGTCCCCAAAGTTTATAGACGGACTTATATCACCACACACAAGGGCCTTTAACATGTGTCGCCACACATTCGGTAAAACCTGGGGACTTAAACCAAAGATCCTCTACTGGATTTACAACATAATGATACTACCTATAATTGCGTATGGCAGTATTGCCTGGTGGCCAAGAACGAACGTCAGGTTCGTTCTTGGCCACCAGGCCACATGCAGAGGAGTATTAGGAAAACTACAAAGGCTGGCCTGCATGGCCATAACAGGGGCCTTTAAAACTACTCCTACAGCAGCAATGGAACGGTTCCTGAACCTTGAGGCTCTACACATTTACATACAAAGGATGGCAATAAAGGCGTTGTACAGACTCAGTATGTCGGGTATGTGGAACGCCGACGGGCCACGCACAGGTCACGTGGACATGAAGCATGACAATGGAATTCTGTCGCTAGCTATGACCAGTGATAAAATGACGCCTAAATACGTATTCAGGCGCCAATTCGAGGTCCACATCCCATCAAGAGAAGAGTGGAACAGAGGATTGGTATCCCCACGGGTTAACACCCTCTTCTGGTACACAGACGGATCGAAAATGATGTCTGGAACGGGGGCAGGCATATACTGCAACAAGATTGAGAAATCCATCAGCATGGGCAAACTGGCAACTGTGTTTCAGGCTGAAACCTACGCCATTATAGCCTGTGTGCAGGAGAATCTAGATAGAGGCTGTAAAGGTCAAACCATCTACATCCTCAGCGATAGCCAAGCAACCCTGAAAGCGTTGTCTAGCTATAAGGTGGAATCCAAACTGGTAATGAACGCCATCGAAGTGCTTAATAAGCTTGCAAAGACCAACACTGTACGCCTAGTTTGGATACCAGGACACAACGGTTTCCCTGGAAACGAAAAGGCTGATTACCTGGCAAGGAAGGGTTCGGAAACACCCATGGTGGGACCTGAACTCTTTGTCGGCATCACGTCAAAGACAATTGGAACACATATAAGAATGCAATCGCATGCGAGGCATACAGAGGAATGGAATAACCTAAAGGGAATGACGCACGCCAAGCTCTTTATGGGCTCAGAAAACTGGCTGAGATTCACACTGAGCTCAAGTAGGCTCCACACCCGCCTGGTGCTTGGTGCCCTTACAGGACACTTTGGTACTAGAACTATGCTGCACAAGATGGGCCTCACTGAGACCACTCTATGCAGGGCCTGCAAGACCGAGGAGGAGAGCATGACACATCTATTGTGCAACTGCGATGCTCTGGCCGGAAGTAGGCAAAGGTTGATAGGGATTGGATATCCAAAACCCAACGACTTTAGGGTAATGCCACCAAGGGACATAATCAGGCTCTTGAGCACGATTGATTGGACTGACGGTGGTCAAGTAACTGTCTAACGACATTAAGGAGTAGGAACCAATGGGGTAGCACAAAAGACCCATAATGGGTCGAAGTGCGTTGGCACCTCACGGTAGCCACCCCGGCCCCTAAGATAGATAGATATATCACTTTTATTATTAATTAATAAAAGTGATATAAGTCCGTCTATGAACTATAATCTTAAAATAATATGTTTCTTTAATATCCATTTTAACATTCTTTTATTTTTCATGTACTACCAAGAAAATATTTCATGATTTATCTTTCTTTCTTACAACGAGCACCGAGCAATGTCCTTACTTTGATAGATTTGTCATATTATGAACTAGAATCAATCTTATCTATAAAATAACTAATTAAAGCACCTTTGAGTAACGTTATTCAAGTCTCATGTTTATTTATTATAACTTTATCGATTTATTTATCAATAAACATACCAATCAAGCTAATCAAAATCAAGACAAGTTCATACACTAATTTTCTATTTACCCTCAACGCGGCCGGTAATGATCGCGTATTGTGTGGAAAATAAAAAAAGTCACCAACACGTTCACAGGACAATGTACAATCTTAACAAATGACATCATTGGTTCCTATCCTCAGAAGTCGAGAAAAAATATTTACTCCGCCTCGAGACTGGAATGAGCTTCCGGCTAGAAATTTACGATATCACGGGACAATAAGAGAGAACGTTGTGATTGTTTTGTTTTTATACGCCCGTGGATCGCAGAATGAGCGTGTACGTACGAGAATATGTTTAAATGGTAATATTGAATGATATTACAAGGACTTCGTTGACATTTTTGGCACGGAAAATAGGGGATGCGAAGATATTGTGTAGACTTTCGACGAGTTGATTGTTCGGAATGCAAGCTGGTTAGATCGTGGGAATTTGCTGAGTGCTAATAGAATTGGAGAATATTGTCGGGGCCGACAGACTTTTTATCTGAGTAGTTACGAGTTCCTTCTTATCTTATTGTATAGCCAAATATACATTTACACTACGAAATCCAACCGCTATTACGAACGAAATAAGATCTGTCTCAAGATCAATATTAAAAATCTGAAGTGTGGCATGTGTACAAAGTGGAACTTCCTTAGTATTGATTAATGATCGCTACAGTCACATCAATCGGAACAGATACAAATCCCTGTAACTGAACTAAAAAAAACTGTAAATCGCTTCCAGGAAATACATTACTATACAAAAAAAGGAACACAAAACATATTTCGCATAAATAAATCCCATGTTTATGTATGCATTTATATATTTATGACGACCTAGAAATCTTCGTACCAATTAATAGTTAATGATTTGATCGCAGTTTGTAGTTTCGTGATAGCTCACGTCAAACGTGGAAGATGGCGAAACTCCAAAATTGATAGTAAGATACTCGTCCAACGAATGTTTCAGCTTTTTGATATTACCTACTGGTACTTTTTTTAGTAAATTATTACCTCCACTAACTCTTGATCTGTACTTTTATTCGGGGTATCCCCATTTTGATCTTAATTATTTCATATGTACGGTCGGCCAAGAAAGTGGTCTACCACCCTAAGGTTGAAAATCATTCGCGCCCTATAAAGTAACAGAGTTGATTTTCCCGTGCAAAAATATTCTTACAAAATTGACAGATTAATAGCTGTCAGATTATTTTAGGTTTAAATGTCATCACTCTGCATAATCTTAAAAAGGTAATAAGTACAGGTACAGTTCAACCTTATCGCTATTTTACTCACATATGAAATTTTGTCAAAACTGGTAGACCACTTTCTTGGCCGACCGTACAAGAATAAGATTCTCGTACGGACGTAATAAGATTGTCGTACGTACGTAATAAGGTTCTTCATTAATCCTCACTATTAAACTTAATACTATAGCGAGTAGTGTTGCACTTTACTTACCTAGCCAATTTATATTGGCTAAAGTACCTATCTGAATATTAAACTACCGTTTTATATTAATATGGATATTGATGTTTACCATAAGCAGATTTTGAGCTTCAATAGTAATTACATTTCAGGATTAACGTATAATTTTAAATATAGAAGCCCAAACGTCTAAAATTAAAATTTCATTACAACACTTCCTTAATTCGTTAAGACCAATAATGCCATTCATGTTATTTTTTTTTATTGAACCATTGAACTGTTGCCATGCTGGAAACGACAATGAGTCGTCTAATGATGTCATCCTCCTTACACCATATTTCTATTTCCTTCTCCTGCCCTGTTTCCACTTTTATTTGGGGTCAACGCAACATCACTTCCTCTTCCATCTCCTCTATCTCTCGCTATTTCTATATTCATTCCCTTCTTCGAGATATCATCATTCACACAGTACATCCATCTTTTCTTCAGCCTTCGACTCTCTAATGCGCCCTTGTACCCTATTTATCATATTTATATTACTCGTGATATATATCTTACTGAAAAATTTTACATTACAATGAAGTTACACCGATTTTTCATAAGACTTTAGTGGAAGGACGCCTAGTTTGGATACTAGGACACAACGGTTTCCCTGGAAACGAAAAGGCTGATTACCTGGCAAGGAAGGGTTCGGAAACACCCATGGTGGGACCTGAACCCTTTGTCGGCATCACGTCAAAGACAATTGGAACACATATAAGAATGCAATCGCATGCGAGGCATACAGAGGAATGGAATAACCTAAAGGGAATGACGCACGCCAAGCTCTTTATGGGCTCAGAAAACTGGCTGAGATTCACACTGAGCTCAAGTAGGCTCCACACCCGCCTGGTGCTTGGTGCCCTTACAGGACACTTTGGTACTAGAACTATGCTGCACAAGATGGGCCTCACTGAGACCAATCTATGCAGGGCCTGCAAGACCGAGGAGGAGAGCATGACACATCTATTGTGCAACTGCGATGCTCTGGCCGGCAGTAGGCAAAGGTTGATAGGGATTGGATACCCAAAACCCAACAACTTTAGGGTAATGCCACCAAGGGACATAATCAGGCTCTTGAGCACGATTGATTGGACTGACGGTGGTCAAGTAACTGTCTAACGACATTAAGGAGTAGGAACTAATGGGGTAGCACAAATGACCCATAATGGGTCGAAGTGCGTTGGCACCTCACGGTAGCCACCCCGGCCCCTAAGATAGATTAGTGGAAGGACTATTACATTACTACTTACCTACCTACTTGTTTTAGTAATGTAGTGATTAAATGTATCAATTCATTTTTTTTTTCATATTCATAAATCACGAAGGCAAACGACATCTATTGAATTATTTCTATATACAGTAACCACTTCATCTATTTTGTATGCTTAATCGTTCATACTCGTAGCATTACACCCACAGTTTGCTTACCATAAAACCCAGCCCTGCAGAGGTTCTCATCAATACTTATTTGCTGTCCAATATCCGTTTATTAAGTTCAATCAACGGACATCGCTTGGGGATATCAAACAGGATAATGCGTCTAAGGTAGAAGGAGAAGCGATTACTGGATATTAGAAGAGGACCATTTATATACATATTACAAAGTCAATGATTATTTAAATGATGCCAATGCTTGACGTTGATTTGAGGATACATTCTAAAGTGTAAATATTTGTTTTCCCGTATAAATTGTAATCACATATGTACATTGTATGATAACGACATAATTTATTGTAAATGTTGTTATTACTGTTGGTAAAGCTGATAAGTTTCTTGCTTTCATTCTTCTTATCTGCTAAAAAATATGTCCTGAACTTAAAAGAGCTTTCTATAGTCATATTTGAATACAGTTAATTTTGTTTTTGATTTTATACCAGGGTCAGGCTTAGGTACTTTTGTCTTATATAGTTCTGAATGCAAAATAACAAGACAAGTAAGGCAAGTAATGAAATTATTTTATATTAGGGTACTCATACATATCATGTACATCTTATGTCACATATTGGTAATGTTCACAAATTTTTGTGAAAGTACGAATATCATAGGTGTTTACGCCATTGTGGCGGCCTGGCGTGCGCAGCTCGAATTACGGATCTGCGCGCGCCAGGGCCGTCGGTGCCGTACTCCCGCACCTCGAAGCTTGGCTCCACGGGAAGGAGGAGCTCACCTACCGATTGACTCAGATACTCACCGGGCACGGCTGCTTCGGTGAGTATCTGTGTCGAATAGGACGGGAGGGATCGACACATTGTCACCACTGCGCATCCGACCTCGACTCGGCCCAGCACACGCTGGCGGAGTGCCCCGCGTGGGCCTCCGAGCGCCGAGTCTTGGTCGCAGAGATCGGGCGAGATCTGTCTCCGCCGCATTGATTGCGGCAATGCTGGCGGACGAGGGAGGTTGGAGGGCTGTGGCCTCCTTCTGTGAAGCAGTGATGCTCCAGAAGGAGGCCGCCGAGCGGGGTCGGGAGATGGCCGTCCCGCTCGAAGAAGCGGCGCCGGGCTCGGTAGCACAGCTGCGGCGCCGCCGCGGGTCGCCGGCGGGCGCGAGGAAGTCGCGACTGCTACGGCGACCCGGGATGGACCACGCCCCTTCCGTGGCGGGGGGCGTCGTCGGTGGAGGAGACCGGGGGAGGTAGTAGCCTTCCCCGAGGGGCTCCCCTCTAGGCAGGGGAGCGGAGGCTGGGGGTTCCCGGAGGTGGCTTGCTGTTCCCGGGGGCTCCCTACATGCCTGAGGAAGGCCATCCCTGAGGTTTTTAGGCCTCGAGGTTTTAGGGAGGAGGGTAGGCCTCCCCCTTCTGGGGAGGAGAGCCCCACATAACCCCGGCTCGTCACAGCCGGGGTATGCAATTTAATGCATTTTCCTCAGGGGAACAAAAAAAAAAAAAAAAAAAAAAAAAAAGGGTGTTTACGCCTGTAAACTGTTTTGCGTTTGATATGCAGTACGCGCGTTCCTTTGTCTATATGCCAGTTCGTTGCGCCGTAGCGACTTGAGTGGTAGCTGGATTGACGTGACATAATAACTGACCAACCTACCTATACGCAACCCGCGCCTGTATCAAAAGAAGTGAATATTTAGTCCTTTATGTGATTGTGCCTAAACTGTACTTGTGACTATCTGAAGAGACAAGAAAGAAGAAACACGAGTATATTTCCTATGGTCGACCTAGGTTTCTCCGAAGTTAAGGCGAAAACGCGGTAACAACTTACCTATACCTAACCTGACTAACATACAACGAGAACCGGGCCCAGCACGTTGTAAAGTATAAATTCCTAACAATAGGTACCACATGAACTGTAAGCGACTGCAAACATTTTCAATAGTAAGTCCAACTTATAACTTAGACATGTATTACAATAAAATCACCTCGTTAAATTACTATATATAGTTCTAACGTCTTAATTAATCATTAAAACACACCATCGACTTTCGTAGCCGAGCGGTTAGTACAGCAATTTCAAGCTGCCATCTCTGAGGTTCCTGGTTCGAGATCCGACGGGGCAGATTTTTGTGTAATGAATGCGAACATTTATACCTTGGATGACCAAAGTATAAAACACCTATGACGGTATTAATCAAAATCAAATCAAACCCATTTATTTCGGATTATAAATCCATACAATTACATAATAAAAATTAATTAAATCTAAATAATTATAACAATGTCCATTTAAAAAAAATATTAATATTGCCGTACTCGTTCTCGAGACACGGGTCCATGAACGAACATCCAGTGTTTCAAGAAGGGGCCGTCCATCCTCTCCGCTATGACTGACAGGAGGCTGTTTCGGCTGTCTCGGGTCCTGCGCGCCATAGATGTCACTCGCTTCTACATAGTTGTGGGAAAGCAATTTACTCTGGCTTCAGCGAACATGCCAGACGCGCTACAGCGCCGAAACAGTATCCTAAAAGCATTATTGTATTGCACACGAAGGGCATTGTAAGCCCCGCATCTATAATCAACCCACAGGCTGCTGGTATAAGACTGTGTACAGTAGGCTCGAAACAATGTTATATTTACTTCTGTTGAGCACCGAGCAAACCTGCGGGCTATCACATTCGCTCTTACAATATATTTCTATCATATATATTTATATATGTGTAATATATGTATGTCTATCCGTTACCCTAGATCCCATAACACAAGGCTTACAAAGCTTACTTTGGGCTCGGCTAAGTGTATTATTTTTATTAATATTTATTTATCATCACTACATTACTAAAACAAAGTCGTTATCCGCCGTCTGTCTGTCCCTATGTATGCTTAGATCTTTAAAAGTACGCAACGGATTTTGATGCGGTTTTTTTTTAATAGATAGAGTGATTCTGACTGTGATCCCATGGCACAAGCCTTACAGAGCTTAGTTTGGGCTAGGCTAATTGGTGTAAGTGTAATAAATATTTATTTATTATTTATTCTTAAGGAAGGGATATATGTATAATATATGCATAATATAGTAGAGAAACACTGATAAATTTAGAGGTTTCTAATGTGATATCGTAAATAAGCACGTTCTTTTGCGCTTATATTGCATAAACGCTGCACAGAGAGGTATTTGACCCAAAAAGCTGGCCAAAAATATTTTACACTTTTAATGGCTGCCTAACAATGTTTTATTTAAGGTTTTGCTTGAATAAGGTAAAAAAAGGCATACGTAATATATATAATCATTTATTCTTCATTTTCATCTTCAAAACTTACATTTGAAATGTCACTTTCTACTAATAAATTTACAAGATCAGCTGAAAATTGTATTTTTTTTTATTCTTCCTCTTCCTCATGCCCGTCAGGACAGGGTCAGAGGTTAAGAGGAGCCTACCCGGGAAAACTTTCTGGTGTAGTGTCTGAACATTCTAATATGTTTGTTGCGTGCTTCTGCAGCTTCTTCAGACAATTGTCCTATTGGAAGAATGGCTTCCGTTATTACTTCAGCCCCCTGGCGCAATATTTTATGCAAGGTCGGAGACATAGGGTAAAAGTTATATAAAGAAACGTACAATTTAGCCGTTTCTTGACAATAATTTTCAAATTTCTCTATGTTTATCTTTAAACCACAGCACAATGTGTCTAAAATAATTTTAAATATGTAAATTAAATTTAAGTCTATTCCGGTAATTGCTGCAGATATGTTATAGTTAACAAAAAAGCGTCTACTCGTGTTCCATCATTGGTGTTGCCAAATTTTGCTTTTAGTATATCCACAAATAGACCAAGCTGCTCGCGGAACTTATCTTGGATTACTTTATTTCTGTTCTCGACTATTTGTTTCTCCTCAACAGTAAGGCGCATATTCCATTTTTTTACAGGCAGTCTATAAGCCACGTGTAAAATGCTTTCAAAAAATCTTATGCGAGCATGCAACAAAGACAAGCCGAATTCCATGTTTTACTTTTTGCATGGCATTACCTTCTCCAAATCATTAAATTGTGATGACGTGGCGCCACATAAGTAACATCTCATTGTCGATTTGGTAGCGATATGTATCCTTTGAGCCACTCCGCATTGGTTTCAAGGAATCTGGCCTTTGTTTTTCGAGCAGCTGTCCATTTTTGTTTAAATTGATGTTTTATAACTGACAATTTTTGCTTAATATTAGCAATATTTTGATCATTTTCATCATACAGATTGATCAGTTCTTTTTCCATAAAATTCAACTTTTCGTTAAAAATTGAGGTGTTTGAGCGTTCCATTATATCGAACAAGTCATTTCGAGACAAAAACTTCACTCCAGACGAGCCTATAACAAAAATACATAAAATATAAGTAAAATTTCGTTAAGTAAAAGTTTATATGTTTACAGAAAAAAAATCACGAAAAATAGGCGGGCGTATTCGGGCGGCTGTTTTGTTTTTAATTACATCCTATAACGTCTACTTTACAACATACAATAGAAATTTTGACTTAGAAATGATGAGAAACTTATTAAAAAGTCCTTTGATTTCTCAAAATGTGTTTTCATACGAGTTTTTTTTCGTGGTTACATCTTATGGATATAATTAAAATAATATAATAAATTAGCTGTTGAAATTATGTACTAAATATAATACATACCTGGTTGTTCAGAATCCATAGTGAAAACCAACATAAAATCGTTCAATCACGAGATAGGAGATATTTTCGAACACTAAAAACTGAGCGCATCGAACAATCACACGTACACTTTAACAGAACGGTAACTTCCGACTGAGCTTACGTCGTGTTGGGCGGCGCTAGAGCTTTGTTTTTATTGTTATTGTATGGAGGGGTTATACTAATTTAAAAAAAAAAATTGCTTTGAAGGGGTAGCACTAATTTGAAAAAAAGTGATTTTGGCCAGCTTTTTGGGTCAAATACCTCTCTGTGCGCTGGCTGAACCCTACGAGATAGACCAAAATAATGTTGTAGTACATTAGTATTGTCCACTTTAAAAAGTTAAACAAAAAAGTCCGCGATGATATATGTCTATCTCTTAGGGATAACCCTACGAGATAGACCAAAATAATTATAAATATTATTATTAATAATATTTAAATAATATTAAATATTACGGCCTCAACAGAGACCTTGGAGCAGCGGAGAGACTTTGACTCTCTGTGTGTTATTTATAGGCTCTTTAACGGTGAGTGCTCTGAGGAACTATTTGCAATGGTGCCTTCGTCACCTTTTTACCGTCGCACCACCCGCCACCGCAGTAGAGTTCATCCATATCACCTGGAACCGATCTTGTCTAGTACAGTTCGGTTTCAGCGTTCATTCCTTCCGCGTACATGCAAACTCTGGAATGAGCTCCCAGCTGCGATGTTTCCTGAGTGCTACGATATGTCTAACTTCAAACGAGGCTTAAAAAGAGTATTTCTCTCCAGGTAGGCAGCGGCTCAGCTGTGCCCCTGGCACTGCAGATGTCCATGAGCGATGGTTACCACTTACCATCAGGTGGGCTATTTGCTCGTCTGCCACCGTATGGAATAAAAAGAAAAAAAAAAACCCACCATAAACATTTTTTCATTGCACCCGGGCGAAGCCGAGGCGGGTCGCTAGATATTTATAAAACGCCGTTGGTATAGATATATATTCACCAGAACTCCTTTAAACAAGGAGGATAATCCTTTTTATTAATATATACTATTATACGAACATTACTCTCAATGTTACCTACATGCTTAGTTGTTACCTTCTCGTCTATGCATTAGTCGTGATAAATGTCTTCCGCCTATCACTCACGCCACGCCCCAACTAGGCTCGATATATTCTTCGTAAAATATTAAGAAGATATCTGTTCTCCCAGTGTAATCTTTTTCCACGATCATAGAGGAAATTGGGCGCGCAGTCGCTGGACCGTGCATAATACACAATTAACTTTAAAAATACGCCATCGCTTGTGTATATAAGAAAGTGTGCAAAATGTAATTTCTTGATCCAGTGATTTTGTGTTGATATTCCTTAGAAATAGAAATGGCGGGATGCTTATATTTGCATTCCTTTGCGCTCTTTAACAAAACTTGAAACATTTTTTTTTGTGAAACTGCCATTATGTTTATATTAAACTTAGATTGTTTTATTTGTGACGTGCGACTTTCTGTTTTTTTTTTTGTTGTTTTGTGTGTAAATGCATACATTATTATAAAAAATAAAATGTTTTGTTTCATTATTGTTTAATGTTATTAATGTATTTTTCGAATTTGTTGTGTTTAGAAAAAACCAACCACCCACTTCCCACTAAGGCCTGATCGCTCTAACATAGAGGAAGATCGAATCGATCCTTCGATGTGGACTTTTGTGAGCTGTGATGATAACGTTTATAGTCCAAAGATAATGTAGAGTGAAGCAAAAGGAAAAAACAAACTAGCACTATTTTCAGTGTTCAAATGGCGACATCTGCTATGCTAAACAATTCTATATATTCTTTCCGGAACTAAAACTATTTATTAATTACTAGCTTTTGCCCGCGACTTCGTTCGCGTGAACTTCAGGTTCGTCCCGTCTAGTCTAGTAATAAGTAAGAAATACGGTAACTAAGCACTGCAGAGCCCTAATCATAGGCCTATAGGTAGCTACTGCAGTATTGATCTATCTTGTAGGATTCAGTCAGCGTTTGCAATGTAAGCGCAAAAAAAGTGGTATTTTTACGACCTCACATTAGAAACCTCAAATATTGTAGCCTATGTGTTATTTTGATGTATAAGCTATATTGTGGTAAAGTTTCATTCAAATCCATTCAGTAGTTTTTACGTGAAAGAGTAACAAACATCCATACATCCATACTTACAAACTTTCGCCTTTATAATAGTAGTAGGATATTTAGCTCTTGTAATAAAAGTGAATAGTTGTACTCAAAGGTCCAGGATTGTTTTTATTTCACTTATTCTTATTTAAGTATTAAGATAAAAACTAACCAAGTTAATTTGAAGTTATTACAACTCCTAGAAACAAATTAAGGAACCTCTTTCTCTCTACTCTCTAGGGACAAAAATGACATTAGTCTCGCTCGTTAAAGATATAAGTACTTTTAGAACATGAGAAGTAAATGCAGCTGACTTTACAGTGGTAAAATATTTTATTAATTATGTTTTGAGGCGTAAGGGGTACGAATTACATTTAACGGTACCCAAGCTAACTTCTGTTCTCGCTGAAAAATAATATGTACTTTTCACTTATATAAATATTAGTTTACTTCAAATACTAACCAAGTATTGGCTCTTTAAACTTATTTCAATTCTTAGTAAAACATTAAGAAACGATAAACAAAGTGAAAATTCTTCATTTTTGTTAGCACCACCTATTGGCAATATACATAAAATACCTACCCTTCCCTTGACCTATCCCCGGACCTGAGACGCGACGACATCGCCGCGATATAAAAGTAATATCAAGATGGCGATAACTCCGGCGCCGCGCTAACGTCGTCTTCAATTTATCAATTCGATAATTTCGCATACTTTCGCTAACCGCTTAATTCACCCGCCCCGAGGCAAACCCATCTCACAGTTCGCGTATGCAAAGTTTGAACTCGGAGATACCGCAAGAAAATAGTGGTTAACGTAGCTGACGGTTTGATTCAACATCGCAGGAGCCTCTGCAAACGCTGAACAAGCCACCACTACGTACAGGAGCATCTCACCAGGTCTACCTTTCTTGTTTCTTACTCCTCCAAATTTACAACGCATGTGAGTTATTATTTTTCATTTCACCTTAGTCAAATTTTGTTAAGTGGCGTGACCAATTTTTCTATCTATTTTTAGGGTTCCGTACCTCAAAAGGAAAAAACGGAACCCTTATAGGATCACTTTGTTGTCCGTCTGTCCGTCCGTCTGTCCGTCCGTCTGTCAAGACCCTTTTTCTCAGGAACGCGTGGAGGTATGAAGCTGAAATTAATCAGGAATTATCAATTACTCAGGTCTACTGTCCCTTGAAGCTGTGAAAAAATCAAACTTCTAAGCCAACGCAATCAAAAGATACAGCCGTTTATGCCGCAAATTTTCGACTCCCGCTTCCCGTACACTCAGAATCTTGAAATTTGGTATGAAGCAACGTCTTATAGCATAGATAAAGGAAAAATTACGAAAACCATAAATTTTTAGTTACATCACATAATATATATTTTTTTAATAATTTTAAACTTACTACCCATTTCCTCATAAACGCGTAGAGGTATTAAATTGAAATTCATACCAAATACTCAGGTCTATAATACCTTTAGGCTGTAACAAAATCAAACTTCTATGTCAACGCAATCAAAAGAAACAGCAATTTAAGCTGCATATTTTGAAACTCGCAAGTACTCGCAAGGGAATCAAAACCTAAAAGGTACTTCCAGTCGACCTAGAATCTTGAAATTTGACATGAAGCAACGTTTTATAGCATACATAAAGAAAAATTCCGACAACCTTAAATTTTTAGTTACATTACAAAATATATATATTTTTAATAAATATAAACTTATTACTTTTTTCCTCATGAACGCGTAGAGCTATCAAGTTGAAATTCATATCAAATACGCAATAAAAATACCATAGTTATGACTCGATTGTCGTAATGAACAAACTTTGTAAACCTTGCAGGTTTGTACGGAACCCTCGGTGCGCGAGTCCGACTCGCACTTGGCCGGTTTTTTCTATTCAAATCTATAGTTAATTAATAATTCAGTAGAACTTAATTCCAATAGATTGTTTATTTATCGCATTATTTGCAACTTCCCTAATATTTTCTACTCTAGCCTTATTATTATTATATATTATTTGCATTAATAATAATAATAATGTATTCAAGGATACCTGCAACAGTAAAATTTATTCTCGCGTTTTTTTTTAATACAGATAGCCCCGTTTTATGGTTGACAGTCGCTTCCTTTGCGGTCGTTTTTTAATTTTTTCTTATACCTAACATTCGATCAATTTGATCAACGTTCACTGACCTATATTTTGCTTTAAATTCAAATGTAATTAGGTTCCCAATTCAAAACTTTTATAATTAAACATAATAATAAAACTCAACTCATAAAGAAACATGCGCTTGTGTGAATGAAATACCTTTTCTTAAACTGGTTATTAAAAGAAACTTATAAATCAAGGCATTAGACAGTAAGCAGAACTAAATATGTAAATAAAAAAAACGCAATGTAGAATATTATTGAATCAGTTTATTGAAATAGAATATTCATGATTTGTCTCTATATCCACGACGCGATTAAGGGTAATCTTAAAATCGATTGGAGGGCTGTGGCCTCCTTCTGTGAAGCAGTGATGCTCCAGAAGGAGGCTGCCGAGCGGGGTCGGGAGATGGCTAATCCTGCTCGAAGGAGCGGCGCCGGGCTCGGTAGCACAGCTGCGGCGCCGCCGCGGGTTGCCGGCGGGCGCGAGGAAGTCGCGACCGCTACGGCGATCCGGAATGGACCACGCCCCTTCCGTGGCCGGGGGCGGAGGCGGGGAGACGGGGGAGGTGACGGGGGAGGTAGTGAGCCTCCCCCGAGGAGGGCTCCCCTGTATCGACGGGGGAGCGGAGGCTGGGGGTTCCCGGAAGAAGCTTAATGTTCCCGGGGGCTCCCTACATGCCTGAGGAAGGCCATCCCAGAGGTTTTTAGTGGGTAGGCCTCCCCCTTCTGGGGAGGAGAGCCCCACATAACCGCCGGCTCGCCATCGCCGGGGTATGCAATTTAATGCATTTTCCTCAGGGGAAAAAAAAAGAAAGGGTAATCTTAAAATCGAGCAATACAGTAAAGCGTCGATTATCCGAACATCGCTCAACCGATCGATTGTAATTTTTTCGGTCGGACCTATGCTGAAGCCTCAGATATGGGCTATGTTCAACTTTGCAATAAGTGTGATATACACACTGAAGGCGCACGAACAGGTTCGACGCTTTGCCTGCTAACGAACCTGCTAAACATTAGGGTCGAAACTAAGGAATCGACGCAACTTGAGCACGCCGTCTAGTGGCTCGGACGCTCAAGATCGCCGTATAGTGGACGGTAAGAATCTACCCGGTACGTGACAGTATCGGGTATAAGTTTGACGAGGGGTGTGTGGCCCGGGTCGTCGCGCTCGCCGACGAGCGCGGTGTATGAGCGAGCCCAACCGATCAACCGCTTATCGGAACAGTAGTAACGCACGGAATGTCAACGCCATCCATAACGTATGCGTGCATCGTTCGCACCTCCCGCGCCGCCATTTTAGCGCGTCAACTCGTTCATTTGGTCTCGTAAACGTTGCTCGTCGAAACCGCCAGTTGTCAAACAAAATGCCTAAACGTAAACGTGTTGTCCTTTCTATGAAAGATAAATACGAGATTAATAAAGTGTTACTATAAGATTATCAAAACCTTTTTTTTCCTATTTGTTATTAAATATATAAATGTAAATATGGTTTTAATTACCATACCTGTACCTGTACGTAAATATGTATAGCCGAATCAATATATGTACTGTAGAAGATATGAAAAAAAAATATGTCTACGGAGGGTGTAAAAGCGAGTGCAAACTATTGACCCGGGTATTGCTGTCATGTATTCATTTTTCGTTGTTGTCGCTAACGAAAAACAGATGGCGCTACATGTGTTATGTAGCGTTCGACAACAGCCGAATTTATCCGAGCGCTCTCGAGCTCAGAGGCTTCGTGGCGACTGCCAGTCTCATTTACTTTGTCGACGAGTGAACACATGTTTTTCAAATTACCCTCTATAGTTTTCTATTAAATATTAGTTTTGTAAAAAGTTACGTCCTTCTCTTAATAATAGCGTGGATCTTCTTATAGTACATATAGGTCATAGGATTTTCCGAACACCCCTGTCCCGCAATTAGTTTGAATAATCGACGCTCCAATGTATATCAATCACAATCTAACCAACGTAAAAAAATTAAAAAATCACATTCTCGAAAATATAATGAATAATTACATTTTCTAGACTTGTTATTTAATTATTTGTGAAGGAATAAGTTTCGACCTGCTGCAGGCTGCAGTGATATTTCTGCTGTCGTTAAAAATAAATAATTGTATAGGAAGACTCCATACCAGAGTCGCCTTACAGGATACTCGGACTTTACATTTTATGTCACATTTTGGCAAACATTATGGTTTTTGCCAACATGTAATTATTGTGGGGGTTGCAGGTTATCTGTAAATTTCGCAGATAACCAGAAAACTATATGTGCAATAGACGACTTACCATTAGGTAGGCAGTTGTGGCAGTAGAATCGCGTAAGCGCACCCCGCCATGTGCCCCGCTTGGGCCCAGAGAACACCGGCGGGTTTTAGTGGGTAGGCCGGTCCTTCGGAGAGTCCCACACACGGCCGCGCCTTACCAGCGCGGCAAGGAGCATTTCCCCCCGGAAAAAAGGTGGGCAGTCTGTTTACTTGTATAAAGCAATCAACAAAAAAAAATATTTGTCGTTGTAATAAGAAACGTTTATTCTTTAAGTAAATACGCAAAATGAATAACCTGACATCTTCTATACATACGTAGCACTTGCCAGTCCACACAAGTTCAGTAACGGTTGTCTGGAGATACAATTATGCAAATCTATTAATAAAAAGGCGGTGGGGAAATGTAATGCTATTTTCGCTCTCACCCAGTAACAATGCAAACGGCCTTTAAGCGATCCAGTTAATTTTGCGTCCTGCTCGACGAAGTAGAGGGAGGGGGGGGGGGGAGAATTAGTACAATTATTTTGAAAGTCCCTCTTACACAATAAATATTTTAGACTGTAGGTCCGTTTAATTAGCCCACGCTTCGTTACAAGGAATAATTACGCTGTAATTCCAACTCTTGATTTCTTTGTAAGCGACGCCATTTTGTTTGTAATCTTGAAGTGATTTTTAATGTTTTTCTTTGTGTTTTATGCCGGTTGTTTTAAATGGATTAGATACTTGTTATTTTTTAGGACAATTATTCTAAATATCTGTATATGTTCCCTAAATTACAAGTTTTCATTTTGCAAGCAACTTATTAATTTGTTGTCTCAAAACAAAGCAACTTTTGCAAATAAAAATAAAACAATAAATTATTATATACAATGAATGAAGAAACATTTTTTATTTGTAACAAAAAATAATATGTAATAAATGACCACTACGACCACGGTTACTGGTGTCGATTCCTTCATCGATGTTTAAAAAACACTTATAATTAAGCACTTATTGGATTTTCAGTTTTAAATTGCAGTTGATTCGATTGGTTTTATATAGACTCTTTTTTTAAGATTACCCCACAAAAATAATTCAGCGTTATAAAGGAAGTGATTGAGCTGGACATATAACAAATAAATTCGACCGCATTTCTATAATGATATATAAAACAAAACAAATTTCTTGATAAAAACCCCTTTGTAAAGATTTAAATTGTGTAAATATATCTATAAATTTATTTAGCTACAAGGAAACCAGAAGCTTAATCATGTTATGTGTTCGCATTTATATCACAGGTGTTTTCCTATATTGATTGTGGCTCAACTCTTCTGGATATATTTACGCGATCAGAGGAAAAATAAAATCCCTTCATTTATCCTCTTAAGATGAAAGGTCTTAAATTGTTGGAGCTTTTCCATTCATGAATTTGACTGTCATTTTTTATGAATATTTGATTTATTTCAGTTATATTATTCTTATTTTTAGCACAATAGCAAATTCGTGTTTCTTCATTTAAATAATTGGATGCGTCGGTTGACCGACAGACTAGAGCGAGATCAGAGGCTCGGTGACTTTTTTGCTATCAATTAATATCAAACGTGTGGTATCGATTTCATATTGTTGACAGTGTTAACCTTAATTTTTGGTAATAGATGTGATATTTGAAGTTACAATTGAGTTATGCAGTCACGCTGCAAACTAGCACTGTTCAGTGATACTACAAATCCAACTACCGGTGGAACACGAGGAAACGTTACTTCACGTATTGTCTATGTATGAAAGATCTTAATTGAAGCTTGTTTTTATTCTGGAATCTCTCTATAATATTTAAAATTCATTATTAATTGATTTGTCACATAATGATCTACATAACATTAACGTCTATTATTAAATATATAATAAAAATAATATATTTGTTTATTGGACACCACATTATAAAGAATCAACATTCTTCTGATGTATTTTGTTTTACAAAGTTTATATATATATATGACGACGCCCCCCGGTCTCTGACCTGACTCTGAGGGGAGGTATTGTAGCCTCCCCCGAGGAGGGTCCCCTGTATCGGCAGTTTCCCGGAAGTTGCTTCGTGTTCCCGCGGGCTCCCTACATGCCTGAGGAAGGCCATTCCTGAGGTTTTTAGTGGGTAGGCCTCCCCCTTCTGGGGAGGAGAGCCTCACATAACAGCCGGCTCGCCACAGCTGGGGTATGCAATTTAATGCAATTTCCGCAGGGGAACAAAAAAAAAGGTCATTCAAAGTATTTGGTCCGTGCGGAATCAAAACTGCGACACGTTGCGTAGTAGCCGATCACTCGACCGCTGCGCTAGCTACTCGAATATATAAATATAAATAGATATTTACCTGATTATTTATTAATAATTATGACATAGCCTATGATAATCAGGGATAATGTAATATTCTAATAATAAATGAGTTTTTTTATCAGTTTCATAGTTTTTGAGTTTATTCCTTACATAGGTACAACATTTTTTCGTTCTAATATTAGTCCGCCCTCACTTATCGCCGTCTATTCCTTCAATCATACAACTCAATGGGACGGTTACGGACGGACTCTACATATGTGCCTTCGTACTATACAATCGAAGTGCAATCAGAGTACAATCGGAGTGTAATTAGAGTTTATGACGTTACTGTAGTATTGGTCTGTTGACAGCACCTTAGTTCCTCATTATAAACCTGGAATTGTAAAAGCCCAGCGAGTCTTATTTGTCAAGGAGAGTCGCGACGATAGGACAGAGTAGTTTCTTGTCTGTTCCCCTGTGGAGTTTTATGTAGAGCCTCTACTTACCTGATACTGAATGCCTACATCCTACAATTTACAAATTTTTATTAACATATGTAATTTTTTTTTACTTCATTAATACTTTTATTAATAATATCTATGTCTTTATATTAGAAGATAGTTCAATGTAAGTAAATAGATACTATCAGTGTATGTTGAGATTAATTATCGTGGACCCCCATTATCACTTCATAGACCCCCAAAATTTTGTTCCGCTGACGTGGGTCGATATAGACTAGCGATTTGCCGAGTACGGTTTGACTTGAGTCAGACTCGATTCTTGCTTTGTACTCGCCTACTCGAATACCAATTTATTTTGATTCGAGTACGCTGGACTCGATTCCGGCACTCGAATCAGGAAGAATCAGTTCACTAACTTGATTCTATTTACACCAGTCCTACTGACTCGAGTCTAGTATTCGAGTTTGGTTAACTCGCTTATACTCGCAAACTGTTTACTGGGCTTAATATTACAAACAAGTTTGAACCCGCAACTTTTTGTTTTGATTTTGTTCTAAAATCGGACTCTAGTTCTAGACTGGACTAGAATTTCCAGACTCGAATTTCTAGACTCGAGTCTAGGAATCAGACTCGAGTCTAGAAATATTCGAATACCAAACTTAGAATTCGAGTACTGGGCAGGGAATCGAGTCCTGATTCGAATACCGTATAAACTGACTCGAATCGACTCGATCCACCAAAACGGCAACTCGGCACATCACTAATATCGACCACTTTGAGAATCACTGCTCTAGAGTTATTTTTTTTTGTTTGCACGTAGAACTTTTTGTGTTCTGCTAAACATAGATTTGTTTAGAACTCAATTAAGTAATGGTAATAAAGTTCAAAATTGAATAAAGATTATTTTGATTTAGATTGTACGACAGAATATCACCAGAAAGTGGTAGTACATATGCAACACCTGAGAAGATGAGTCAAAATAAAGTTTTTATTTATGGATATCTTCGTATGTTTAAATGAAAAGTTTTATTGCTGAGGCGTTTTTATTTATCCCGAATTTCATCATCATATATTGACAGAAACACAATTTAGATTTTGGTTTGGGGATTGACTCGCTAGCGTCTGTGATACAACGCCATTGCAACACGGGAACATTTTCAATTTTTTTTTTCTTACATTCACTTTAGAATATAGTTCTTTGTGGTGGATTTTCTTTTCATTTAAAATTTTTACAGTTGTGATGTATGGTAATTATTTTATTTGGTGTTATCGAGATGGTATAACAAACATTTTAACTGTGGAGAAGGTCAAGTTATCATTACCAGATTGAGTATAGGACATACAAATCTCAAATATTCTGTGTGTGAGATATGTATTGTGTACTTAGAGACGATGTCAGAAAACTTTATTACATGATTCAAAACTACAACATTTATATAATACACCGTAAATAGGTCCAAAATGATGGTTATATACCTAGTGCGGGGCCGTATTCAGAGACGATGTCAGAAAACTACTATATGATTCAAAGTTAGAACATTTGTGTGATACACCCTAAATACGTCCCAAACGGACTTATTTGAAAGCAATTACCTTTCACAAACAACTCCACAAGTGATGTTGATTCGTCCGAGTGTCTGTAATTCAGCGCGGTCTGTATCCAGTTGAACGGCTGCGTGCTAATTGGTGCCTTGTTGTTTCTAGCGTACAATTCAATTTCATTTGAGGAAGCTTTTAATTAATTGATTGCAGGCGTTGGTTTTCGTATACTGTTGAGAGATTGATACAATGTATAAGATTAGATTACGGATTAAAAATAAAAGCTTTTTTTCCTGGGGAATATTTTTGAAATTCCGACTATATTCGCATAACATTTTCTCCAATATACCGTTACTAAATCTAATACTTGCACGTTTTTGTATTGGGAACAAAAGACGCATTGGGAAAACCGTAATCAAATTATTTACAGACGTGACTGCGTATGGTGTTATAAAAGAAAACATTACTGACGCTTTTTTTTAATTTCCTATAAAATGCGCATCGAGAATTACTTAATAATATTAGGTATTTGTTGTATGATTAAATTTTCGCTTGCGACTCGACCATCAAACCAATTTCCGGGAATTCGCATTTATGTATTACTAGCTGTGCCCGCGACTTCGTCCGCGTGGAATAGTTATTTTGCGCACCTCAGCTGTTACCCGATCTTGACAACGCGACATATCCAAATTTGGTACCATAAAAACGGTCATTGTGACTAAACCTTAAAAGATAGACATATGCCGTCGCAGACTTTTTTTTAGATCATGTATAGAGGAATAATTCTTTCATACATATTTTTTGTGTATCTTGAACCGTTTTCGCAGCGCACGCAAAGAAAGCCTTCAAAAATGAATAATTTTCCCCGTTTTTTACACATTTACCGCTCTGTCTTTGCTCCTATTGGTCATAGCGTAATGTTATTTAGCCTATAGCCTTCCTCGATAAATGGACTATCCAACAAAAAAAGAATTATTCAAATCGCACCAGTAGTTTCGGAGATTAGCGCGTTCAAACAAACAAACAAACAAACTCTTCAGCTTTATATATTAGTATAGAGTATAGATTTTATTTTGCATTGCATTGATAGTAGCCTCCATTATACAATTATTAATAAACTTTCTATCATCATCACCAGTTTATGTATTTCTCCTCGTCAAGGGTCAAGAGAATACCTACTTGACATAGGGCGTTTAGCTCTTAGTCAACTCAGCCTGGTGTGAATTCACAATTCACACGCACTGTGCAGTTTTATACAGATTGAATCTTGAGAATTTCTGAGAGGAAAAAATACAATAATAATAATAATAAGCGCGTAGGGAAGTGACGACCCCATTTCCCGCTGGAGGGGCATTTAATACCCCATAAATGCCATTGCAGTTAGTCTCCTACAAGGTAGCGCCTGGCGTGCTATCGATGAGTTGCACTCCCCTCTGTCTAGCCTTAACCGGCCGGACAGAGTGGAGTCGCAAGAAGCGCAATGTCATAACGCCGAAGGCATCTCGATCACTGCCACAGACGCTCCTCTCTACACAGAGCTGTTCTCACCAATGTTCCTCTCTTCGCACCAACATTGGTCTGCTTTTTTGGGGGGCATAATTAGTGAGCTGCAAGTCCACTACCTACCATATTTAAATCAATTAGGAGGTTCCGAGAAGGCAGGTGACTGAAGTCTCTTCGATAGCCCGGTTCTTTATACTACCAAAATCGGAATGCAATAGTCCACAAATGTTTCGTCTTGTAATAACAATAGTTTCTGTACATCTAACTGGGTATAGAATTTAGCTGCTTCACTTATTGTCCAGATGGAGATTAGACCCAGTTTATATATTCCACACACAGATTCATTAAATTTTTCTTAAATGGCCTCTACGCGTTGGATCTATATCTCCTCGCACGCTTTATAAAGGACCGTGCGAGACTTTGCTACAAAATAATTAAAAGAGAAATATAATAGTTATTTGTTTGTTAGTATAAACTTGATTTTCGATTTCAAACAACAGTATACATTTTCACTTACTTTTCACAACTTAACTCACTTTTATCCCGGATTTCTTGCGAGACGGGTCGTTTGCAGATTTACCCGCTTAAAGCAACTGTTTATTTTTATTTTTAGCTTCTTACTTATACTTCCGAGGACTTTAGTGGACCACATTAGTCCACATTAGTCTTTGTTTGTTCGATTGTATCGTCGACACTCTCCGCCCTAATGAACAAATATTCAAAGTAATTAATCTCCCAAATGTATACAGATGTCCAAACGTTAGGATTGATTGATTTTGAATGGCTATATTACACTAATGTTTCAAGCCAATGTATTAATTGAATATTAAGCTATGCGAATTTGTGGAATTGGATTTGGACAGAACATGCCAAAACTGCAAACTAATATTAAAATGTGAACTGTACTGTAATCCAGTTTCTGTAGTCCTTGTAGCCAATTTACCAGTTTAACATCAAAATGGTACAAACAGACAGTTTTTTTTTATGTGATAGGGGGCAAACGAGGAGACGGATCACCCGATGGTAAGCAATTACCGCCGCCCATGAACGCCCGCAACACCAGAGGAGTCACAAGCGCGTTGCCGGCCTTTTAAATGGGAGTACGCTCTTTCCTTGAAAGTTTGGATATCGTAACGGTTCGGAAACACTGCAGGCGGCAATTCATTCCACGTTTAGCTGTGCGAGGCAGAAAATTTCTAGAGAAACGCACAGCGGTGGACTGCCAAGTATTGAGATGGTGAGGATGGAAGGTTTGTCGCGTTACAGAAAATTACTAACATATTTATATTATTTTAAAATCACTTAATACAATTATTAATAAAATAAAAGAGTATTTTACTAATTATGAATTGTATAGTCTGTTTGATTAAACAAATCAATAAAATGAATCAAATTAATACTTCGATAAAATTGTTCGTATTTTCTGTTACACTTTGAAAATAGAATACATAATGTTCAAATTAAATACGGACGTATCTATTTTTATGAACCAATAAAAATGATTATTTAATTCTATCTACCTCTTTCCGCTTCAATTTAAACATTATCACAAGTTTCAGAGGTATTTTCCTTGTTACCCTTTTCATTCATTTAATTAATTATTTTTCGACACAAGGTAGGTGTCACCAGTATTTATTAAATTATGATAATTCAATTAAATGAATTCGTGTCCAGCGTCTACTAGTATGATGCAGTCTATACACTACACATAATACACAGATTATGTTCAATATACATAATTATTTTTCGAGACGAGGTAGGTGACACCAGTATTTATTAAATTATGATAATTCAATTAAATGAATTCGTGTCCAGCGTCTACTAGTATGATGCAGTCTATACACTACACATAATACACAGATTATGTTCAATATACATAAATTAAATCCAGTATAGTTATGACAATAGATATAAAAGAGAATGCTCAATAGATCATCTTTATAAGACACAGCTCCAGCCCCATATAGAATACTGTTTCTTTGGACAATGTGATGTACTCAAACGCATTTAGTGTATAACCTCAACAGCTTGTTTGCCTTTTTATAAAAAAAAAATGAAACTCATTCTGTTCTATCGTTTCATAACGAATCAATTTTACCTTTCATTAACATTTCATGACAGAATTGGGCCTTATTTGTATAGTGCTTATTTCGAAAAATATTCCAAATTTAAAACTCATTTCAACGATACCAGTTTAAACACGAGGTTACAGCCATCACTGATTCCACACATTAAAAAGATGGACAGGCTCTGGACAGATTGCAGCGGCGCGCAATCCGCATAATCGGCGATGTAGAGGCAACCAACACCCTCGAGCCTCTACAACTTCGTCGTGATATCGCCTCTCTTAGCGCCTTCTATCGGATGTTTCATGGGGAATGCTCTGAAGAACTCTTTAGCCTTATCCCTCCCTCTCCTTTCCTTTATAGAAACACACGTAAGGGTCTTCGGAGCCATCCGTACACTACGTCCCCTATTCCACACCGCACTAAGAAATTCCAAGATTCCTTCTTCTGCCGTACTTCCCGCACTTGGAATTCTCTGCCTGCGTATGTGTTTCCTACATCCTACAACAAGGGTTCCTTCAAAAGAGGCGTGAAAAGGCATCTTTTGGGCCGGCAGGGATAGGGCAGGTAGGAGAGTGGAGTAAAGTCACTATCCTATCTGTCATCTCATTTGGGCCTCTTTCACCGCTTAACATCAGGCGAGAGGAGGTCATCTGCCGCGCCTAGCATATAAAAAAAAAGTAGTTTTACTGACTTACAAAGGTTCTGATTATTAGTATATACAGTCAGACTGACTTATTATACAGTCTGGCTGACTTATTATATGAGCATAGATAAACCTCACTCAACTTCAGCGTCGCTTATATTACTTTCTAACCACCGATTATTGTAATGAATTATTATGGACACAAAACGCATCTAATCTTGATTTTTTTATGTGCGTTTGGCCTACTTCTGCGATTAATATATTTTTTTAGCGTTTTCAACAATAAGCTAGTATGAGCTCAATAACGTTTTCATTAATACACCGCATTCCTATATTTAAGCTCTGACAGGTTATTTTCCTTCTTATTATATCGTTCAGGCTTCTGGTAGCATTATACGGTTTTCGATTCCGCCGTCCAATCGGGTTAGGTGGCCGAGGCGCACTGGCACGGAAATCGTTGTTAGGGCCGTGACTCACGCTTTTAATAAATAGAAATAGGGCAGAGCTTTTTCAGTATTTCGTGCGAAAGCTCACTCTGATAGAAACATAGAAATTTTCTGAGTCACTTAATATACAATAATGCTGTTCTGAATTTTTTCAATAAGCACAGATACGTGACGTCCCAACGATTTTAGTTTCTGAAAAGTTATATAAAACGTAGAATTTTGCAATAATTTTTTGAGTCGTCTAAGTATCAATTATATCGTTTTTATGGAAGTTTTTAAACTTTACTAGTTTTGTTTTTAATTAATCTGACTGCAAAATTGGACGAAGCTCTCATTTCTACTAAATTCTCTACATCGACTGGGTGAACTGATTTTGTTGATTTTCGTTTATTTCAAAGTTGGTGTTTCTCCAGTGGACCTCGACTCAACGAATGACTCAATATCACCTCGACATATTACGGATTCACTAAAGATAAAAAATAAACAAGATATATTAAAAAATGACTTTACAAAATACTAAACCATTTAAAAACAAATTAATTTAAAAATAACATACACTGAAAAGTAAAAATATAATTGTTATAATATGATGATGTATTTTTGTTATTTTTGGAGTCGGGTACAGAACAATATACGTAGCAATTGACACCAAATTGACACGGACTCATATATATATATATATATATATATATATATATATATATATAATATATATATATATATATATATATATTATATATATATATATATATAATATATATATGAATCCGTGTATGTATGTATATATATATATACACTACAGGAGACTTTAAGGCTAGTGCTTACTTCGTCCAATGTATCGCTCTGACGTTACTGAAAGGTAACGCCGCCAGCTTATGGGATGCATGCCTCAGGCTTATTTGGATCCATGTCGAAAGCTGACTTCCTAGGTCGGGCTTTTCTTTTTATAACTGGGGTTCTTTAAAAAAAAGTTTTCGTATTTTGATAAGTTTAGAATTATATATTCGTTTATTATATATCTCTGTTTTTCGAGGATTAGTTTATTTTTAGAATTAGGTTATTTAATTATAGTCAATTCATCTCTTGTAGGAAAGTTATTACAGATTGTTTTGTAAGAATCCTTACATTTAACACCAGTTCGAATGTGAGAATAAAAAATATTGTGTTAAAAAGGCCACATTACAGAAGCAATAATGGTAAGCCAATAAGTATCAATTCTGATGGTATGAATATAGAGGTTACTAAGCAGCACACAGAAGCACGAGCCACCGACACATAACCTTTATTAACAGAGTACGTACAGACCTTAATGTCCTCAACAAACCTCTCAGTTTAATTAACCACTGTACTAATATTCAATTACTTACGCTTGCTGCCATCTCGTTAAGTCTGCTGTCGATAATTCCTGCCATGCTTCATTGCTGATTGTAAATTTTGTCGATAAAGTACTTATATTAGTATTATTCAAAAGATGTATTGTTCGAGTTCTACTTTCAAATTTAATTGTCTTTATTCAGTAAGTCTACTTTAAGCAATTAACATAACAGATTCGTAACGACATTACACTTCCTGTTTTTAACTGACATCATAAAATCAGGATGTTAAAATATCGACTGTATGCTTCTTGCTGTGTATGTTTGTGTTAACGAAATTGATTCGTATCTTTTTAAGAGAAACATAACAGTTTAATGTTTAACGATGTTAATTAATGGATGAACGAAGTCATTTATTTGATTAACGATAGGTATATTATACTGTGCATATTCACTTCCACATAATACGACGGTGTGAATATCATACCGTTGTGATAAAGTAAGCTTATATACATTATAACGAAGTGAACATCTGAATTAACGGATTAACGAAGTTATTTATTTGATTAACGATATATACTCACTCTGCATATTCACTTCCACTTAATACGACGTAGGCCTTCGACATCCGAGTCGGTGTGAATATCATATCTTTCTAAAAAGGAATGCTTATATATATACTATATTATATATATTAAAAGACGCGAATTTTCTTTATCCTATTGAAGCCTCGAGATTTTTCAGCTGAAACGGCGTCAACTAAATCGGGTTGAGGTTCTGGAATCGAATAAAACCCTCAAATTGAATCTGCGCATCCATTCAAGTCTCCGAAGTGAGGTGCCACTTCGTGCCTTTGTAGTATTTGTGGTGGAGTGGCCAGCTATTGGCTTACACTTTTTGTAGCTTAAATAGCTACCAGTTTGAGCGAGGAATTGTTGCAAAAGATAAAAGTAACACGCCAATTTTTGAAATGATACGATTAATGAACTGATGAATCGATTCTTAGATTCGAAATGAGTAAAATAAAGTCAAAGTCGGGAAACTACTCTTCGTTAAATGTTTTTATTCCTAGCGCTCAGTCTATTGGAGTATTGGGATCTTTAGCTACTTCTAGCGACTTTTGATCTTTGTCCAAAGCTAGCGACATCTAGCGACTTTTCAAGCGTGCGCGAACGACTTCTTAACACGTAGAGTTGGCAACACTGGTTGCAAGTACCTACGAGTTAGTGTGGGTAAGACTGACTATAGCCGCACGCCGCTACTGTCATTTATTAAAAAAGCATTCGCTTTTTATTATCTCTTTTTCCTCACGCCAGCGATACAAATACATACAAACGAGCTCACACATATAAACTTTTGCGTTTATAATATTAGTAGAATGACGCATATTCATACTGTGCGACGCTTAAAAATTGACTCCGCTGTGCATACTTAAGTTTTAGTATCACGAGAATATTTGTGAATGAAACACATTAAATAGAAAGAGATAGCGTTGCACTATTCAAATATAGAATTGGAGCGGAGATCGACAACTTCGCTTCAACAGTGCATTTTTCCAGAAAAAAACTTTCTGCCTCGCGCTATCAGCTACCAAATTGTGAAACGAATTGCCGAATGCACACCTTCGAAAAAAGAGCGTATTGTATCATCATTTATTTTTCATATTCATTCTGTTTCATTTCTGTGAAGGGCAGTAAGAGTAATCTTGGTCGCCACGCCACCATGAATAGACTCCAGCGTCAATACAATATTCTGGCAAAGAAATATAAAAGTGATATTTTTGCAGACAAAACAGCAAAATTTAGACGAGAAATAATAAATTGTCTATCGGTTGGGTCCTTACAATATTGATTTTATTTCTGTATAACTTTTAAAACTTAAAAATTTCTTGTAACAATGTAAAATTAGTATAATTTGGTATAAGTAAAAGTATAGTTCATGTAAAATTAAGCTAATGATTTATATATTGTGACATCGAGTTCACTTATGCATGCCGTGGCAACCTGTAATTGGGTCTGCTCTTAGAAAGAGTAGATTTACACTTAATTTTAAGTTTTTATTAGTGTAAGACTTGTTGGTTGTCCTAAAAATAAATAAATGTTTTTGCAATATGTGTTTTTTTTTTTGTTTATGTGTGTGGCTAACAATCTTTTTTCTTTCTATTCCTATTTAAAAGGTCAGCAACGTATGTGTTGTGAGTGTTTATGGGCGGTGGAAATCGCTTTCTATCAGGTTATTAGTTTGCTCGTTTGCCTTCCTATAACATAAAAAATACATTTTCGCTATTGCTATGAAACTAAATGAAATTACTCCTATTGCCCGTATTTTAATGGCATAATTTCAGCGTGCTAAACGAAGTTATCACGTTACAATGTGTTAACGATATCTGTTAACAGCCTTTGAGCGTTCGGTATAGGCTTATGTAGACGAAGTATCTAAAAAACTACCCTACCGACTAAACTCAGCCTGTGCCATAATGACAAATCGTGAGGCGACCGCCCCTTAGGAGAGGGGCGATGGAGCGCAGACCCATAAAAGGGGCCCAAAAGCACTAGAAGAGGCGCGGGAAGCCAAAGTGGCGCCGGTCTTATCATGAGGAAACCTAGTCATGGCGATGCAAAAGGCTGCCATACTAAGGGATCATGGAGGGTTTGGCGGCGCAGATACCGCCGGTAGCGCAGACCCACAAAAGGGGCCCAAAAGCGTTAGATGAGGCGCGGGAAGCCAAAGTGACGCCGGCATTATCATGATGGAATCTAGTCATGGCGATGCAAAAGGCGGCCAAATTAAGGGATCATGGAGGATTTGGCGGCGCAGACACCGCCGACAGCGCAGATCCACAAAAGGGGCCCATAAGCGCTAGATAAGGCGCGGGAAGCCAAAGTGGCGCCGGCCTTATCATGAGGAAACCTAGTCATAGCGATGCCTAAAGGCTGCCGAACAAAGTTCGGAGCAAGATCGGAAATGCTGTTGTATGGTCATTCATTCTAGGTACAAAACTAACGTGACTAAAAATAGTAGTGATATTTTGAACTGATCCTTACGTTAATAACGCTTGTAGCTTAACTGTTAATGCTTATAAGTTTAAATTTGATTTACTTCAAACTTACAAAGAAATACAAACTATATTTCGATGCGATAACCATTATTTTATTTCTACTATGATTGTATTTCAAACTTCAATTGTTATTCGAATAGTCTTAACTTTTGACGTTGAATGTAAAGTTACGTTGAGGGAGGTAACATTTAATCTGGTGTCAGAATTAAGCAGGTGGCGACGGAAAATCTCTGTGATAACTGACTGGCTGTTGTTGACAGTCAATCAGCTAGCTAAGAGATTTGAATTTACGAAGGGATTGGCATAAATAAATAAACTCTTTCATTTTTGAATTGCTATTCAAAATTAAAAACAAAATTAACTTTATTCAAATATGACTTCATAGAAAGAAATTCTTTTGAATCGTCTTGATTTTTTCCCTACCACCCACTCAGGACGTATTTTTAGCTGATAAGAAGAATGGACGCAAGAAATTTAGCTTTAAAAAAAGTAATAACAACATTTACAATAAATTATGTTGTTATCATACAATGTATATATGTATTTACAATTTATACGGGAAATGATGCTTGTTTACATAACGAATTACAAAACTATCACTTTACGAATAAAAAATGTACTTTCAAATAATAAATAAGACATTTTCTTCATAAATTGACATATTTTAGACTTTTATTTAAACAAAATTGCAATCTGTTGTGTTGATAAGTCAATAATTATATTTTGCCAGTTCAATAGACAGTATGATATCTAATTGTAAGTACCAATTGGTAACATCGTTTTACGTCAGATCGCTTAAAAAAGCACACAGAAAAAGCTATAAACCACCCGGTTGCGAGTAAATACCGAATTATATACCCATTACGTGCAGGCGTCAGATGACAGTGATTTTCGGACCGTACACTTGAATTTTACATGTGTAAACTGTTTTACTGTGATACAAACTTTCTGTGTTTTATATTAATTATACTAAGAACAACGATTATTCTAACAACCCCCATCTAAATGTAAGTCTACAAAGAAGCATAGTAGCAATCTCCTCGGTGCTGAGACTACCGGGGGTGTTGATCGAGGTGTTGACGTTTTTCAGCTCAGTTTGTCAGTTAATAGTAGGATTTCTGAGCCTAACTAGCCTACTTTTTTTTTTGTTGCCGTACGTGGCAGACGAGCAAGCGGGACACCTGAAGTTAAGCGTTAACCGCAGCTCATGGACTTCAGCAATTCCTTGGGTGGACACAGCTAAGCCGCTGCCTACCGTGATAGATTACCGCCATAATAACATTTTTTTATATTTCGAACAATAAACGCTCCACGAAATTTATATGAAAATTCATTCTTGGCGTGCTTTGGTGACATTTGAATTTATATCTCTTTTATCAAGCCTACTATAGTTTGATTAAGTACTCGGAAACGTCATGGAAGTTGGAAGCCCGATAAAATAGAACATATAAGGCTACATTGAGAACTCTATTGATAACAAAACTGAGATAATTAACAGAATTAACTAAAACATGAAACTGCAGTTTGTTAATAATTACGAGTACGTAGCAACATTAAAAAAAATCCCCTCTTGCCAGGTATCGAGTTCATGGTGGTAGAAACGCGAAATGGCGGTAGAATCGCTAAGACGCGTCTAGCCAGCGCGGTGCCGGTGCCAGGGTGCATAAGGAGCATTTCCTCTCAAAAAAAAAGGTGTTAAGTTCCCAGCCAATTCTAAACAGCTAAAGTTCCTAGCCGTTATCAACCAAATATAATGTCTGACAAAATAATTATTTCAGTAATTGACCTGACTGGACAAATATGACTTTTAATAATAATTAAATTAATTACTGATTTGACTGAACAAGATTATTTATTTCCTTGCATTTATTTGGAAATAACACTATACAAGTATGTCTCGGCGAAAATGATAATCGCCTGTCTCATAATTGAAGTCCTCGCCTGCGGCTTAGAGATGTGTAAAACTTTACAGAAACGACTCGGTGAGTCGTTTCTTCCAAGTGATTCACTGATTCCAATCTCTAACAGTGCTTCAAATGAATCATTCGCTCAATTGCATCTCTCTTTCCTTCGATACGCGACGCTTACACAATTGACTCAGAGTCACTGATACAAATGAATCAATATCAATATTTATATCAGAATATCTGTATCAGTGACTCTGAACCGATTAAATCGGTTCAGAGTCACTGATACAAATGAAGCACTTTACTGATTCGAATCTTTGTATTCATCAGGATACAAATGATTCAATCTCAACAAAGATAAGTTTTTTCCATCATTACTGCGGCTCGCCCTTCAAACTCACACTCAACCTGTAATTGCCTATTTCGCGGTCTTTGCAATAACATTAAATTAAAATTAAATCTCGGTCTAATTTTTTTTTTCATAGGATAGAGCAGCAAACGAGCAAACGAATCACCTGATGGTAAGCGATAACCGTTGCCCATGTTCACCCGCAACACCAGAGGAGTCATAGATGCGTTGCCGGCCTTTTAAATGGGAATATGCTCTTTTTTTGAAGGTTTCGATATCGCATCGGCTCGGAAATACTGCAGGACAATTCATTCCACAGTTTAGTAGTGCGTGGCAGAAAATTCCTGGAAAAAGGCACTGTGGTGGACTGCCAAGCGTCTAGGTGATGAGGATGAATGTTGTGTCGCGTAGAACGGCGACGGAAACTCACAGCAGGAATTAATTTGAACAATTCCTCGGAGCACTCCCCGTAATATATGCGATAGAGGATACATAGCAAAGCTACATCTCTACGCAGCGTCAAGAAGTCCAGCTAACATGAAATATCCAGGCAGTCGACGATTCGGGACGCTCTCAGTTGGATGCGTCCAGAGGGAGAAGCTGGTACTGACCAGCATGGCAGGGGCTCTCATTGGGGAGCCCCTGCCATGCGATGCGGTGCGATGGTGCCATGCGATGCCCAAAGATGAGAACAGTATTCCATAAGTGGCCGAACTTGCGCCTTATAGAGCTGCATTTGGTGGGCCGGTGTGAAATACCGCCTCGATCTATTGAGCTTCTTTGAGGCTATTTTAGCCTTACCCTCTAGGTGTCCGCGGAACTGTACTTCGCTCGATATAGGTACTGTTAACGCACACAAAAAAAAAACTATATTAATGTCAATGAACATTAATATAGTTTTTTTTTGTGTGCGTGGTATTCTCCTTCCTATATTCCCTCGCACTCTTACAGCTTACCTATACATCACACGCCTCGCTCATAAGAACAAGAGTCAGCAACATCCGCAAGACAGGGCAGTCAATCGCAAACCGACCTACCGCAAACATACACTTTCGAATTCCGCATCTATCAGTGCTGTTTCTGATATGTTCTGATATGTTTATTGGGTTTTGTGATTGTGCATCACTACATACTTTAAAACAGAGTCGCTTTCTCTGTCCCTATATCGCAATGGATTTTGATGCGGTTTTTTAATAGTTAGAGTGATTGAAGGTTAATATGTATAATAACATTTATTAAATAGTGTAGAAATACTGTTATTTTTGAGGTTTCTAATGTGATGTCGCATAGTCGTCGGATATATATACGGATATTGTTTATTACAAATTCAAAAGATTCCTTTTTTCATATTTTCCTTGCATAAGAATTTTGTTTATTGCTACCTTTTTTTATTTCACTGAGAATTGTCCTCCGCATTCAGCATCATTGAATTGTATACTCCGAGAGCCGGTGATTATGTGGGGCTTTCCATGGGAACCCTTGCGGACAACTACCACGATCCCGTTGGCGTATGGCGACTAGCGCCCACACTGAGTCACCGTGAAGGTGGCCGCCGGATTTCTCCGCCCATCCTCCGACAACCTCTCCGTCTCCTGGAAGACAACCACCCCCTCTTAAAGGCTTCGCCCCTCCGCCACTGGCCGCTAGAAGCGGCCAGCCAGGTTGAACCCGGTCATGCCACGCCCCTCTGGCCCTCTGTCAGACTATAGCCGTCAAAAAACAATGTCTATGGTGCACCACGAGCAGGTTGTCTGACGTCGTACCCCAGTTTATTGCTATTTAAATAAAATGTCTTTACCGTGTAACGGTATCGTACGAAATCTAATTATGTGATATCCGCAGCTTATAAATAGAAACTTAGTTTCCTCCAAAAAAAATCTTTTCATATGTTAGTACGAGTAGTATCATTAACTAAATGTTGATTTCGTAGCCGGCCGATTGGAATTCCTAAATTGTCGCTTGTCAGATTCGTAGAAAAGAAGCGGTCATATATCTGCCTAACAGGCTTGTTAACTGACTTAGGTATCCACGAAAACCACAATCTGTTGAAGCTAAAAGCGTGAAACTCACAAAAAAATCAGGAAAAGGCAAAATGAATTTCACGGGTACAACCACTACGTACTAAAACTATATACGCAAGCAGGACATTAATATTATTCGATTGAAAATTAGGATAACTACTCTTGTAACATGTGTATAACCTTTTAATAGATTCGATCACTCAGCCCATCCGGCAGGGAGTGTTTGCGTGGTAATACTTCGCTCCAACTTTATTATGGCCTGCTCACCGGCTGGAAACGCTGCGGGAGAAAAATGGCGGTCCATCCTTGATGTAGGGCGTGTCAGGTTTTAAGAAATTCCGTATTTTCCTCTCTGAGAATTTATTCTATCCGCCGGTCAGCTATATAACGAAGGATTAGATTCTGTTAAGATTTATTTAATAAACTATTTTCCTACTATGTTGTCACTCGAATTGTTAGGTTAAGTGAAGGTGAGAAGTGGATGAGTGAGGGTTTTGTTTATTTTAGTGAAAATTTCTAATGACAATAATAGAGGTTCAGTAACACACTCTGTATAGTGATTTAATTTTAGTAGTTGAATCTCAGCGGTCGACATAGTTTAGACATTATCATATATATATATACATTCACGCATCTTTTCCATGGGGGTAGGCAGAGATCATAGTTTCCAACATCCAAACCTACTTCCCTAGCTTTCTCGAATTTCATTAATATTTTCATGCACGCTCGTCTGTTACGGCTACTCTTAACCAGACCTTCCTTCCGAATATCACTTATTTGGTCCAAGTTTAGACATTATGACTGTATATATACAAACACACGTTCTTAAAGACCGATGTGGTGCAATTTGAAGAAATCTGTATTCTAGTTTCAAAGTGCCCCATATTCAACTCATCATCACGCTGTGTGCCTAACCTTTCATTAGTCTCCCATTACAACGGTGTGATGAGTCGTAGAAGTATGGTTTGCCCAAGAACTATCCTCATTGTTGTTTCTACGTTCTCGTCGGGACGAGTTGAGGTTGAGTCGTAAACTTAAATGACTTTCAAGGAATATTGTTAAGTGATTCCAAATATTAGGCTTTCATATTCGGCACACTCCCTACATATACAATGGTAATCACGAAAGGCTTATGGATAATAAGCCTTACACCATCTCAGGGACAGATTTTAAGATCCCTTCACAAAATGAGTATCGCTCAATGCGATTTAGTAGAAGCATTAGAACTTCGTTTGTTAGTGTAAAAGTAAATTTATTAAAACGAAAGTCATCATATTTGAAAAAAGTACACAATATAAGGATACGAAGATTAGAGCAAGTGGAATAATTTATGAATCTGGGATCTACAAATGTTTACAAGATATGATAAGTATGAGTCTGACATTGAAAGAAGAGTAATGGCAAGAAACAACGTGAATGGGGTTTTAAATGGCTTTATTATCAGTCAATCCTTGTCATAAAAGGTATGTCTGACTATGCACGGAGGCGTACAGAACTCTACTCTTATTAATAAAAGTGAATGCTGGGTGAGGCAAAGTTTTATCATTTAAGTTGAATTAATGCAATCAAAATGAAACCTTTGAGATGAATGGTTAGAGTGACACTGAAGGATATATTACGAAATACTGTGTTAAGGGAAATGTGCAGTATCAAAGATGATGTAGTTACAAAAAATCTAGAAAAGAATGCTTACATAGTTTAGACACGTTGAAAGGATGGGCAAATGATGACGGGAGGAAAAAAATATAAAGCAAATATGAATGAGGAATTTGATAACGAACAACCTAGATGAACTCATTTTGATGAAATAGGAGATAACCTGAAATAAGGCCAGGTCAAAAGTCAAAAAAGCTATAGAGCTATGCTTAGAGCGTTGCAAGTGGCAAACTGTTAATCTTTGCCTCCTCCCATAGGTAAGAGGCGTGAGTGATGTATGCATGTATATATTTTCAATTCAGAAGGACTTAACACGAATTTCATATTACAATAAATAAATTCTCTGACTCAATAGTTATAATGTTAGCTACAAAATTCCAAGAAAAACGCATTTATTCAACCGGCAGACATTTTTTACAATCCAGCATTCCCCACTTCAAGTGCAATAAAACTTTGCCACTATCCAGCTTTCTTCGATTGAACTTCGCTTAGAACGATATAAATATCCTGTGAGGGTAGATAGAGCAACTAGTTTGTCCGCTTAAGGCAACTCATTGCTTCACGCTGTGTTACATTTTTTATAGCTACCCCAGAACTATGTAGGTCACGTAAAATCTACAGGAATGTTAAATGCAACATTAGAGATGGAACTTTGGAAATAAGATTCTTAGTGTGAGATCAAATCTTTCCAGATTTTATATATTGCAATAATTTATACATATTTCATTAATCAATATACGAGTATATATTATCAATATATCAATTTCAAAAATACGTAGTGTTCAAATGATAAATTGACTAAAATTAAATAACATTTTATTTTTGTTATTTTTTTATTACGCTGAACAAAAAAGCAAAACAGGCTAATCCTGGAAACAGAAAGATGTACAATTCTTATCTAAATATAAAAAAAAAACAGTTATAAAAAGAAAACCCCGTGTAGCTAGTCAGCGTGCCGCACGGATCCCATTACTTTCTGCACCGCCAGAGCGATACGTTGCGCGAAGTAAAACGCCAGCTTTAAGATCTCCTGTAGTTTGAAACAACACATTTCTCACCATTGACGGATCTTACACCCCAGGCGCTTATAAACAAATTTGAAAAAAAAAATATTACAATAAAGGCGTGAAGGTGTCGTTCTAAAAAAGGATTTATATATTTTTTATAGCGTCAGTATATAACAGTCACCTCTGTCGCAGGTCAAGTATTTGCTTTAGTGCTTGGTCAAAGTCATATGGAGAGACTCGCGCCCCTCACTGAGAACGGATGGTGTGGATTTCCTACGCCATTATGCCAATTTTCGTATTACTTAAGTTGTGTCTGATGCCGCATTCGATACTATATTTAGTAACGCAGGTCAAGTATTTGCTTCAGTGTTTGGTGTTCGGTTTTCCTTGTATACTTATAATAATAATAAACTTCTTTATTTGGCACAGACCCAATGTACACAATAAATATTAGCTAACATGTTAATATAAAACAATTGGGTTAAGCGTGTCCGAGCCCAAAGGGTCACCACCTCAGCATGTGCAGGATGTCAAACACCCAGCACTGGTTTTCAGCTGGCATCCATAGTGGCTCACGGACGTGGGTAAGGAATAAAATATATATGTTTATATGTATAATAAATAGATAAGTTTGCATGTAAATAACTATTCGTAATTAATGTGGATACTTTATTAACTTCTATATCTAGATCAGTTTCTCATATGTGTCTTAAGCAATATTAACGCCAATTTTAAGTCTTTGTCGACTTTCAAAGTAAGATTTTACTATTTATGCCAATTCATATATCAGATAATTTTTAACGTAATATGTTCAAGTTCTTAACTTTGCCTTTTTTATTAATCCTTCCAAATGTTACTAGAAAGCCCTGCTAATTTATTTCACACAGCAAAGACTTGTTTTGGTGTAAGTATTTTTAGTATATTTGTGGAGTAGTATAACTTTTTATTTTACTAATATGCAACAACTTCATGTTAAATGTAAGAGTTGATAACTACTAAAACAATAATCAACGCATGTTTATTGTTTAAAGCTAAGAATTCATTACAATCATGAAATATTTTCCAACCAAATATTGTGGAACAAGATATCAGAATTCTCACAAATAACAATATTTTATTTGAATTAAATCTGCCGAATAAATATCTGTAAATGAAATTAAGTTAAGAAATCTGTCATATCGTCTTCCATTCGACTTCTTATAAACGCGATAAAAAAAGTAAGTGACCAATTATATCATTTCCTTCTTGGAAATTCGAGTACTGCAGAAAATCGCGAACTCTAACAAATGTAGTTAGGAGCGCTATGGAGCTAGTTGGTGACAAGCGCACGAGGAGTGATGTATTATCACGGGATATTACGGCCGGGACACATCGATGAAATATGACGTAAGCGAGTGAACTTTGAACATTAATATTATCGCTACATAATTTGAGAGCAGTCTTATAGCAGTTTCTCTCCCTTTTGACTTGCAGCATGCGCTAGCTTATTTATATCTGACTTTTCACAACATATGTCAATCCGTTGTTTATATTCATCATTGAAATATTTTTTATATGTCTTATATATCTATGTATAAATTTTGTTAACAATCATCTAGTTTATTCAGTTACTTCTCACGTTTAAGTTGTTGAGATTGATAACATATACAACGTAGAACAAATAAACCTACAACAAAAGTCTAATATCGATTAAGTTTGGGATAAGATGTTTCATTGTAAAATTAATAAGAAATATCGAATACTACCTCCAGTTAATTGGACGTAATGTTCTTGGATAAGGATCAGTGCCAGTAGCCTGACAGTAGCTAAGTCTATGATACGTAACTAGCAATGTGAAAATAATGATCACGAAATATTACAGAGACAAAATAATGAAATATATATATGAATGCGAACTTCATAGATCAATATTATGGTAGTATAGTTGAAGAACAGTGTTATCGCAATTTGTGTATTTAATTGACTTAGAGCAGAAACAAATACATTTTTATTTGGTCTTAGTATCTGAAAATAAATTCTATTCTTCAGCCAACTATTGGAAAATTCTAACAACAGTAGTACTCATTACTAGTAGTTCATTTATAACACCATCGATATTTAGCATAAATAAAAAAGTATAGACAAATTTTAATTATCCTAAATTCATATAACAGTAACAATGTTTCTTCTATAGATTAATTATAAAATCAAAAGATTACTTAAACTTGTTTAGAAATCAGGACGTTTAAAAACAAAATAATTTTGTCAGCACGCGACTTTGCAGCCACTTGAGATTTGCGGAAACCCTTAAACTTTATTGTTGACGTCAGTCAAGCCCTTTCTTCAATTTAATCCTTTAGTAGAGGCTGTGTCAACCTCTCAATCATTAAATTTGCACTCGCCATCCATTCTGTCAAAAGCCGACGAAATATCCGACACGGCCACTTTAATTTAAACAAAGTGCTTATTTGGATCAAATGTAAACAAATAAAATTTGATGATTCTATTAAATTTTAATCTAAAATTAAAATTCCTGAAATATATTAGCACGTACTGATCATCTAGGTCAGTAATTCTCAAAATAATCCAGGAAGACCCCCAGTGATCCACGGGAAACTCCAGACTCGGGTTAGGCGTGAGAAAAAATACGGGTCTACAACCATAAGTAGCATGAAAATTTATTTGGTTTCGATAATGAAGAACTAAAATGTTAGCTTGACTTCTTCTACCAATATAAGCAGATAATATTGTAAAAATCTCAGCGTCTATTACATGAAAAAGGTTGATCCATATTCAACGCGTCCTGGCGACCAAATTTTAGATAGATCTAATTTTCACTTTTTTATTTTAGATTTCATAATTGGTAGTAATGTAGATGCTGGAGCTCCACCGGGACCAGCAAAATTTAAACTGGATTATGAAATGACAGATCAAAGTAATTTCATGACGAAAAATCCATAACGCCTAACAAAGTCCATTTTCATAAAAAAATATTATATATCGCTAAATAAATCGTGTGAGTCTTAGCAATACAATTTAAAAATGATTGTTGAATGGAAAATATATTTACATAATTTAAGTGTCAATCTGTCTGTCTCTATTCAATTTACCTATGTTTCTGTTCCCTTCCGAATATTGAAAACCACTGTTATTTTTATTTAAAAAGTTTGTGTGATCACCAAATAATTCGCTGAAATTTATTACCACTCCTGTCATACTGTTTGAATAAATTGAGACGTTTATTGTCGATCGCGAGGTCCGGGCTATAATTTCCCACGAGGCAGGAGTGCTTCTTCGTGGTTTTACATGGTATTACTTAATTCTGTCACCATAATAACAGTTTATTTATCAATGTCAATAACAGTAGCAAGACAGCCAGTCCCTCAGTTGTTAAGATCAGATGAAGCTCATTTCCACCTAATATCTTAACATCAATTACCATGAGGTAAAGAAAATTAAGAGCTTTCCTGCATTATTTAATAATTTTTCATGATAATTATAGCTCATTTATATCGTCACCAAGAATTTTCTCCAAATCTACCTATGTTTATTGCGGAAGTACGATTAAAATTTAGAAGAATATACAATATATATAATAATGTTCTGGGCACGGTGACTTATCCTGTGTCACAAGTTCGCAACATAAACAATGGTTTTGTGGGGGTTTTACGGATTTCCAGTGAGTTTCACCAAAATAAAAAAAATACTTGATGACTCAGGTGTTTTCCTTAACAGAAGGAGTGTCAGATAAATGTACTTGGGAGATACAAGATAGGATGTCTTTAAAAATACTCAACACTACATAACACTGTTACAATGTGGAAGTAATAATAACAAATATTATTTCAATATACTAATACAGTGCCAACTTACGAAAGGCTCGACCTAAAGACACTGTACCTGTATAGTGCAAGCTAAAGATTTAGATGAGGAAGTTTCATACGAGAGCATGGAATATGCAAAATTCAGGAACTAGCCAGACCTTACATTTGGTCGTTATTAATAATGTATCACGTTTTGCGAGAATAACTGAGTATGTAGACGATTACAATGCTAGTGTATAGTGCAATATTATTATACTCGCTACCATCACTGATTCAACATTCAGATTCATTCCACGCGCAAGTTGAACAATAAACAATTTCAAAAAATGTACATACGTCAGAAGAATAGGTTCCATGCTAACTACTAGTTATAGACCTATAGTACACATACATATATATAACACCTATAGAAATAAGTGCAGGACAAAAAAAAATATTGTTAAAAACTTATTTGTCATAATCCTTGACACGGACGATAAATAACACTCATTATGACTAAATCTGAATACGTAAATTGACACACGCCAATTTGCCATATGTCCTATTTACCAATTGCGTTCATTTTGAAAACGTCTCTTCATTACTACCTGATATTGGTAGTATACGATTGTGATTTCTCATAAGGTGCCTCGATTATTTGGAAAGATAGTCGGAGGGCTACTCGACTCTCGACTCTCGACGCAAAAAGTACAGGTTCGATCATTGTGGAGATTCTTGAGGCTTATGACCAGCAGTCAGCACATCTCGACTGAAACATTGTAGTGTCCGGCATATCTCCACTACTTGAAAACATTTCTGCACCAATGCCCTAAGTTCTCTACATTTATTATGATTACATTAATTAATATTACTAATACTTTAAGGATATTATAACACAAGGAAGTTCTTACGATTCTAATACTTTACAATACACCCCATTGAAGTGTGAATTGGGCCACATTGTGCAGTAAACGAAACATTAAATTTATTGGTTTGTATATAACGAGACATTGAGTTCAGATGAGTGATCAAAGCTTTTGAGAACATCGCTCGACATCAGCTAAATATAGATATAAATAACACGGTTGTATAACAGGTGTCCTAGTGAACACACCTTATAAAAATGGATGCTTTACACTGAATTTTAAGTTGTTGACCAATATGTTTCATGGAAATAACTTTATATGATAAATATAATGTTTAAGGTATCATGGCAAATAGCAGCATCACATTCTTAAGATAAGCCGACTTAGGAGTGTCATTGGAGTGAAAATTTATCATGATCACATCTATGTAATGAACTTACTATAACCAGCGACATAAAACAGATTAACATATCAATATTTCATCTTTTTGCCAGTAAAGATGAGAGACCAACCAATTAGTTTTCCAAAATAGAAAAAAATAACGCGATTACAATAAACATAGTAGTAACTATTACGATAGGCTTACAAAAATATTAATAAAAATAAAAGAAAACAAAAATAGAAAATTTAGATTAATTAAAGCAAAATGTTGTCTTGGAAAACTTTACGGGTTAGCCCTCATGCTTGACTCTAGGAAGCTGAACAAATGCGAAGGCGTGAACGAGAATTGAATTATACGGGTTCCATGACTTACTGATCTGTAGCACGGAGGCTTCGGACTTTTCCCGAGGGATATGAGATTCGCCAGCCAAATCGCCGAATGTAGTTCTAGTTAGATTTTTCGTGGAAGTAATGAATGGCATGCGTCGGCACACATGTTATCCTAGTTTATAGAGGAGCATACATATTCATCAAGTCAGTGTGAGGTATAGTGCCTTCCAAAATATTGCTCCAATATCTTGAAAGTAATATGAATGTAGTCGACGCCATGTTACGAATATTTTAAAGATTATTTTCCATTTAAAGGTTAACGTTATAAGGTTAAAGGTAAGGTTAAAAGTTAGACATGATCTAAAATTTTGATACACCTCCATTCCGCTTCAAATTCATGTCATTTATAAAACGTCTTTAATATGTATTTCTGCCTTTAAAGTTTTAAAATACAAAATATATGAAGGTATAAATATGAAAAACAACACAAGAAAAATTTCCGCATCCCCATAGCTATGATCCACCTACAGTAGACGCCATCGCGAACAAACACACAGACCATAATATTTCTCTTGGACTAATGTTCAATATGTAATGCTATCTTTAGCATCGTTATAAATAGCATATGCGACTGTTCAGGTAGTGGTAGACCAGACTGAGATCAATCAGCAAACCCCTTGATGTTGATATAGTAAACTTTTAGAGCAGCCAGATACAACCATTTTAAAACTTTTTTTTTATTTAACATTAACGCCAGAGCCGGGTTGTAGAAGAAACTGAATAAATTATGGCGCCCTAATTTGGAGTATGCAAGAAGCGTTACTATTTAGTCGTCAACTAGCATGATTTACTTATTAACTTTGCGAATTGGCTTGCTATCAGCCAATCAACTGTCAACTGACCTGGTAAACTACTGCAACTTATTACTCAATAAATGCTGTCCAAATAAAACTGCCCATAACAGGCCCAAAATAAAAGATATATTCGATCTAGACTAACATAGTGCATAAAACAATTCTTCTCAATCAATAGAGACATCAAAAAAATGCCACTACTTAAAGCCGAGCTCCAAACGGCTTGCGAGCAAAACCGCTATCACGTAGTATTTATAATATTAGATTTTATTGCATTACGGATTATAACATTCGAAGTTCGTTGAATATCAATAATCACTACCAACCTTGTTAGATTGCCGCAAAGTCAGAATATCAACAATAAGAGTATTCAAACCGTTTTGCTATAAATATAACGACAAGTCATATAACAAGTTTTGTATGACCACTTTCAAACTTTCCTAGCTATCTACATTTAAGGTTCACGGATGAGCGGCGAGCGATCAAAGCGTGGCTAATCGCTCCGAAAGACCCCTATTATGTCGCTCGGTCAACTAATGACCTAATATATAATTTACGAGTCGATTAGGTCTCGACATTCGTCTGTACAGACACTATGAGAGTTGAATAAATCATTTTTCTTTTCTACTGATTTGTCGCTATTGCTAAATAAACACGCCTGTTATGCTTCACCAAATTTTATTAATTCACAATGTAATAGGCGTCTATTTTCTCTGTATAGGTATTCCGCAGAGTATGATTGTAGAATATTCCCTTAGTTGGCTGTGGCTGAGAAGACACCTGTATTCTAAATCCTCACTGAACTTCCAAGTAATACCCATGTACAGTCGAGGAATTTTATTTGCGATCTACCTAATGTTGAATAACGTACAGCAAACTAGAAATGAGTTGATGATGAATAGTGATATCAAAACATCACAATGTTTGGATATGGAACTAGAATCTTAGACCTTACTGCTTCGTCAGCAGCTGACAATATTTCAACAAAATCCCTCGTTGGGAATTAAATCCCTTATTTGTATGCTGGAAATATTAGAGAGCACTAAATTGTGCACAATAAGATACACTTTCTGTACCAGAGTTTCCATTTCTTGCATTCTAACGCTTAGTAAAACCCCGGCGTGATTAGGGCACGGTTTGTAGACAAAGAGTCCTCGTGTACATATGAGTACATTCTACTATCTTTAGAAAAAGATTTCAACAATAATTCAATATTATTTTAGTTATTATAAGACATATTAATATTTATGTCTAAGACCACTACAATCTGGGGTGTGGATTTTTAAATGTTAAAGTAAAAGTCCTTTGGAGAGGCATGTCAACAGCAGCGAGCGTTTTTGCAGCAATGATGATGGTGATGATAGATTGCAGCCAATGCAGATAAAAACTGTTGTAAATGGGAAGATGTAATAATATCAATTACATTTCTTCATTCAAGTTCACCTTTAGTAAATTTGGTAAATGCAACATATACAACAAAACATCTGAAATGTATATTATTTTTAAGCTTTGAAGATTGAATGTTGACGTGTACTAGTTACTACAGTAAAGAGTCGTATCTTCTAATGAAGATACCTTGTACTGTGTAGATTGTGTTACAAAGTTGATTCTTAACAATCAACTTTGTAACACATTGTCATATGTCATCGGTACCGATTCGGACCGCCATTTACAAATACTGTACTATGTTTTTAAGAGTACTCAGTCTAATGGTGGTTTTACTACAGTACTCAAACAACTCACTCTTAGTAGAGAATAGGCAGGCATATTTTGAAGATGTATGTGAATTATTTACACAGAAGTATTGACGAATATCAATTCCAAATCATTTCCATATCGAGTTAATCATTCACATAATAGGACTGAGGAATTGAGTTAATCTCTAATTTTATTGATGATGTGAATAATTTAATAATTGCAAACGTTACTTTTATCATTATACAGATATAAATTGTTTCCTTATTTCTCTTATAATAAAAAAGTGAAGTCAAGTGAAAATAGTTTCCTCAAAGCCGTAAAAGGTAATAAGAATTGTGAACATATTTCTGGATTGTGTGCATCCATTGGTGGAAATACTATCACATTTTAAATATACCTTGTTAATATATTTACGAAATTAGCTGCATAAAATTTTGATTCATGCATTTTGGGTTTAATATAATATTATGATACTGTATCATATTTTCGAAGTTCGCAATAATATTAAACTTTTTTCCATCTACGTGATTCTTCTTTGTCCTTCTCTCATTCATTTTAGGTTTTAGTTGAACAATGACACTGTTTGTAAGGCTGCTGTCCAATTTACTCGGTCGAAGTCCATACCAGCCGGAGTGGTCCGATCGGTATGACCACTAAAGTCAACCTTATGCCTAAGTTTTAAGAACCATGTTAGCATGACATATTGGAAAATCATGAAATACCTCAGGGGAGGTAGCTATTCCTTTGGCGGTGGCTTGACCAACTCTTGGTCGAGCCGGCCCCGCCACACATGGCGGTCGAATCGCGAGAGCTCACCCCGCCATGTGCTCCGTATGGGCCCAGAGAATGGGCCGGGGGGGTTTTAGTGGGTAGGCCGGTCCTTTTGACCGGAGAGCCCCACACACGGCCGCGTCTTGCCAGCGCGGTGTCTTGGTGCACAAGGTCGCATTTCCCCCCTCAAAAAAAAGGGGAGGTAGCTATGCAGCATTAGGGAACCTATAATAGAGGCTATTTGGGCTTGAAGATACACGGAAAGTCGCAGTGACGCGGACCTTTATGCCTATTTAAACTCGCAGAAACTATAAAATCAAGAGTTTAATTTTCTATATGTATCAACATAAATTACACCAATTATCAAAATAGAACAAATAATTTCTAGTAGTAGGTACAGGCTGTCGAGGTCCAGCACATTAATTTCAGCGCTAATGATAGCGCTGGTATTTGCTAATGGAATTGCAAACATAATATGCTCTGAACCTAAACTTTGGTCACGATAGCCATTCGACTCTCAGGGGAAACTATTTAGTGCCTTCATAAATGTAGGCATGGAAACAGTAGCATAGTCTAATAATAAACATTCAAATGTAATGATAACTGTCGTGCCGCAACACAAAGTTACTGATAAAGAATTGCGGACATTAGGTTACAAACATGAGTCGTTCAAAAACATCTGTTTAGTAAACGTCACACGTGACGTTTCTACAGTAAAAGAAAACATCGTAAGGCAAGCTACATACATCTGCAAAGAAATACAAAGATGTATGTAGTCGGCCAACCCGCACTGGGCCACATTGGGTTGATTAAGGCATATTATAGTTAGGGCTTGTACCTATTTCGATAAGTGTTTTTTTTTTTTATGTGATAGGGGGCAAACGAGCAGACGGATCACCCGATGGTAAGCAATTACCGCCGCCCATGAACGCCCGCAACACCAGAGGAGTCACAAGCGCGTTGCCGGCCTTTTAAATGGGAGTACGCTCTTTCCTGTGTGTTTTGTAGTGTTTTCTTTTTCAATTATCTAAACATCGTATTCTAAAATCAAACTCGAATTTATGTTCGAGTACAGTAAAACAAATATAGTGCATTTGAACCCACATAGCGCCATCCCTGTAGTCAAGCAGAGATTGCTTTTAATAATATGTTTATACAGTTGCATTTTGTGTGCACTTACAATTATTCCACGAACCAGCTCTGCCTTATCCAAACCCGCCCGACCCTATCACTCGCGCAAACGAATCCCTTCCGCCGGCCATCAACCGCGTCGTCCCTCACGCCACACACCCACGTCTCTCGCTCACACACCGCGCTCGTCGACGAGCGCGACGACCCGGGCTACACACCCCTCGTCAAACATATACCCGGTACCGTCACGTACCGGGTAGATTCTCACCCTCCACTACACGGCGATCTTGAGCGTTCGAGCCATTAAACGGAGAGCTAAAGTTGCGTCGACACCCTTTGTTTCGACCCTAATGACTCGTTATTCGGCTAGGCGTCGAACCTTCTGTTCGTGCGCTTTCCACAAACACACTCGTTGCAAAGCTGAAAATAGCCATCTGAGGCTTCAGCATAGTTCCGTCCAAAAAAAAACAGCTCTGCGTTTTATACAAAGCCATTGTCGATATGGTCGTTAACGGTAACTTAGAGTGGACGGGTTTTATTGGGTGAGCTTGCAGCCGAGCGAGCAGCGACAATTTTTTCCTGAAACGGGCTTGTTCTCAAAACAAGTTGACAAAATAAACAGCTAAACTACTGCACCTCGCTTTATTATTGATGTTGTTGCTGAAAAAAAGATGATAGGCTCCTGTTTTAGCATAGTTAATTTAGTTATTCTAAAAGAAACAATCACCGTAGCATTAACGTCGAAAATAATTCTATATTAATTTTTTTTCTATAGTTTACACTGCCAGGGTGTCAGATGATAATAATTGAATTATTTATCAATTATTTTTTTTTATTTCACGTATATGTATGTATATATGTCCTGGAATCTTGCAATCAATATTTCACCCACATCTACTAAAGCTATCCAGCTGAAATTTTTCATACCCGTTTAGTTTTGATGACAATACAGGATTTTATAAATGTCGGTATTTTGAAACCAGTATGGCGGACAGTACAAAATGGCGACTTATCGTTTTCATAACAACCCCTACAATATGGTTATCAAATAAAAGAAATTGAAAAGAGGAATACAAAGAGTAAAAAAAAATATATCAAATCAAAAATAAAATTATAAAAACATTTTTTTAAAACTTTTACTTAACAATAGATATAAAATATACTAAAAAGGGGTAAATAAGTTTTATTGAAATTAAAATATTTCTCAAATATACTTTATTCACGGCATTTGTGTTTAATGATTGAACAATTTTTGATGTCTTTTTTAAAACTTGATAATTCTGATAGCTACATGAACAACTAATAAATATTATTAGTCTGAGCGTTATATCTATAAAGCAGGTACCTATAATAAAATGGAATCAGATACAAAATGGAGAGACCCATTCCAAACCATCGATACCGAGCGCTTTTATTCCAGACTCTGTTTAATGGCTTTTATTGGTTTTACGACTTTTGTTATTGGGTTAATTGTGATGATGTGTTATAAAACTATGGGCGTAACTTAGTTTTCCCTGTTTTGTTACGATTTCTTTGTCAAATGGTTTACATACAGAATCCCAAGAGTATCACTTTTTGGTCATATCATATGCCTTAAAATGAACTAATAATATTCTCACTTAAAATCTTCTAATCATGTTAATGATAAATAGAAATAATTAACTTATTTAAGTTTTGTATTACATATGTAAGTAAAATGAAAATGATGGTATTAGGATCATACAAAAAGATACTAAAATGTAAAATTATGATTGGAAACAAAGGTTGAGAGGAAGTAGAAAAAGAGAAGTTTGTATAACTGGGATCTATGTCTACAAGAATGAGTCTGTTACTGAAAAAAGAGTAATGGCAAAAAAAAAGTGAATGGGTCTATAAATAGCTTCATTATCAGCAAGACTTTGTCAAGAGAGACACATAAAACGTGCTCGTACTCATATGCCTGAGCAGAAACAAAGCACACCGAACAATCTGGCTATTCTTATAGCTATTTGAACTTGTATATTTCTTTTACTAAATATTATTTAAATATGACGTTAGAAGAGATTTTAAGGGAAAAAACGTTTCCCTTAAATTGTTTCGCTTCAAAAGCGATCTCAACTTCCGCGATCTAATCCTTACCGCATAAACTCTAAAGTGAAAAAAAAATACCTCATAAGAGAAAATTTGCATTCGATCAGAACAGCTCCTGAAGTGTACATCAAAACTCGATCATCTGGAGAAACTTTAAAATTATAATTAGATAACAACAAAAAGTGATTAGGTGTTCGCGGCTTATTGGCAAAGAGCAACTGGCGGGGAACTTTGACTAGTGGAATTAGTCGATATTGCTTCATTAACCCTTTGAGCTCAACTTTCTTCAGCTATTTTATATAAAGCACCAATTTCGATTATAGAATATTTGAAAATTCCCGTAGCTCGCATTAAAGGATCTGTTGGTGTGCGGCTAAGTTCTGAAGTATAACCATTTACTGGTTGAACAGAAACACAGAGAAAATCTAAATTAGATTAGATAGAATTATGGGATTGGATAGAAGTATGTTAATTAATTTATCGCTTACACATATTTTATCTGCGTTGAACTTAATCGATAATTATAAATCAAGCAGTCGTATATTATCATACTACCGACTGTCAAATTGTTACTACTGTTGATAATTATTTTTATTACAAAATCATTTTTATAAGTTAAAAATAAAACATGTTAATGTAAAACAATTGTGAATTTTTTGTGTATATTCTATGACTTTACATTTGATCACTTTTGTAAAACAAAATTCAAATTGTTTTACCTTATATATATATATATATACTATATATATATATTGGATGTTGGATGTTTGGATCTACTACGTACTGTACGTACAGCGTCATAATTCTTATAATACTATTCCGTGACTTAACATTAACGTGAGTTGCGCAGCACTTACTTATCTAACAATAGTACTTTCTTATCCAATAACTATCCTAATTTATACCTACATACAACCATTTAACAATACCCTTAATTTCAATACTTTATACAATAAAATTAATTAATCTAATAATAATAAGCTATCCACATAATTAATTAACCCTGCAATGGTGTCGATTCTAGCGTGCATTTTTTTTTTGTTTACGTAGCTGTTGATAGTCCTATAAGCTACTGCACTATCTCCCAGTATACTAACCCCAAAGGTGGTTCAGAACTTTAATAGAGTTTTCATTCTCTTATGTGGTCTGAACAAGACTTTAAGTAGAGAGTGGATACGGTAATTAATGACAAATCTCTTGCTTAGATTATGTATACCCTACTACTAAGCTCTTAATGGCTAAAACCAGTTGTTCAAATTTATCAATAATAACAAATAAGTACATAATGTTAATAATTTCCAACAGTTCATCGTTGTTTCTGATCTTTAATGCGCCCTTGTACTTGATAGAATAAACTACTGCGTTATAGGAAAAAAAGAAAGAGAAGAAAAGTAACTGAGATATTATACCATTTGTATATAGTTTCTTGTATGTTCTTCTCGAAAAAGTTCTCCTACTTTCCGTACAGATGTAGAATCATATTTTTAATTCTTGTATACGCATGTGTAAAAAGCTCGTAAAAGAGTCATCAATGTAGCTGGTTTGATTTTAAGCTTAATGGCTTTAAATTGGATAGATAAATGTCATAAATATGAAATCGAGTCCTGCCCGAGTCAATTTTTATGCGTTTTTCATATTTAAAACGAGTTAAATATCACTTTTTACACAATTTTTATTGTAAATTTGTTATTAATTCTATATCGAACGAAGATTTTGTGGTGAATAATAGTACTTAGGTAATATGGTTGTTCGGTCACCAAAGTCCCTATCCCCTGCCCAAACTACTCAATAAAAACATATAATATTAAGATAACATTGTTGTACTATAAAGTCAGCTGGGGAATTTCATTCTTTAAAAGCACTAAAACTGCTCTGGAACTCCCATAACCATCTCGGCGGGCACGCCCGAAAAACACAACGCAATTTCTAGTTGAAAAGTTGGTCCGTTAAAAAATGCCCAGAAAAATTACGTGGCAAACGTATTTGAGTTTGTTAAATTGTTTTTGTTGCCGACGACGGCGCAATTTTATTTGTGAGTTAGCTATGTCAACGCCATGTGATTCGTCGATTTTGCGGGTTTAATTGACTTAACGCGTAGTATTTAGATTTTTTTATTTGTGACCTACAAAGATTTGTTTTTAGTTAGGGAAAAAGGTGGAGCTAAATAAGCATCATTATCAAACAAGAGAATAATAAATAATTGGTCCGCCATCTTGGGGAAGTCGGCCATTATGAATTAAGAGTGACGTCACATTATTTGTCGATGTGTTCATTGCAAGCCCTTTCATTTATGATTATTAGCATTATAAATAATTGATCCGCGATCTTGGTAATGCCGCCATGTTGGATTTAGAATGACGCCACATACAACCATGCATTGTCATCCGACTTACACGTGTATGCAAAATTTCAGTTCAATCGGAGACCGGGAAGTGGGTCAAATTAAGATTCCAAGATTTTCTTACATAGTTACAAGTGAAGCTAATATAAAAGCTTGTAAAAAGAAGAAAGAAGGAACAGTGCAAAGAATGAATGGAAGAGAAAGACCGGGTGTGCCTACACCACCAAAAAGTGCTAGGGATAAGTACAGAATAACTATTTAAAAACCGAATAAATAATTATTTTAGTCTACAATAAAAAAATTAGATATTAAAAATAATTTATAAATATATACTGAAAGTTATGATGTCACAAAGTCGAATTCTTCTTCTTTGTCTAACTATTCCTATTCCCAAATTTATTTGGGGTCGGCGCAACTTCCTCTTCCATTCTCCTCTATTACTCGCCATTTCGACATTAACTTGTATCCTGTCCCTACACGCCCATCCAGTTACATGTCCATAACTTTCCTAGTAAAATGATCATTTTATCTTCTTAATTAGTGATCATTCCTCACATTATCTTTTCTTGTCACAACACACTATCTTGACAAACGCATTTCATCCGCTTGATGAGCCTGCCTTCCGATTCATAAATGGTTATCTTATTAAAGTTTTAAAGAAACCTTAGTTATCTATTTTGAAATATGATTTAAGTATTAAAAAGCAATGAATCGTTACCTACCATATTACTTTTAACTTAAAACAAATTAAATATATGTACACTTTCAAATATTCACCCTCCAGTTTGTCCTTGGCCATTAGGCTTTATCTTAATCTGTATGAATTTATTTTCAAAACAAACAACAAACTAGGGAACAACAAAATTACTTTTAAGTATTATTTAATAGCGCTTAGGAAAACTCTCGTTCTGTGTTTGTTAAACAACTTCCTGTTATATTTATTTTACCAAAAATCATTATTTATTTCCATAAAATAAATTACGCCAGTAAATACAAACATTACATAATACCTTCGGCGGTAAATACCTTCTCTTAGCAAAATCCAAAGACAATTTCCTTTTACGCCCTTTATAGTACACAAAACGTCTTTAAAGTAAACAGAACACAATGAGCCATCATTTACGAAGAATCGAGAGGAAAATGTTTTTTCTCTAAAGAAACTTGCTCGGAACCGTTTCGAAATCACGTACGCCATCACTGGTTATTTAAACTTGTTCCAGTGTCACTGATATGAAAAAATACTTTCTTGTTCTAATGATACTACCTACAGATCAGATGAAATACATAAATAAAGTACTTGTTAATTTGATAAAAAGTAATAGCAATATCAATATTAAATTTAAATTAACTAATAGTTAAATACACAATTTAACTTTGTAGTTACACCATCAAACAATCTTAGAGGAAATGCTACCGACGGAACAGATCTTAAAACCACCCTACTGACATTATAATTTGGATTAACAAGTTTTTAAACATTTTTTTAAAAATACTAATGTTAAATAAGTACGGCATTTCCCTCCGTGATCCCTTAATCGGCGGCCTTCAGCATCGTCATGATTATGATAATGGCCAGCATCACTTTGGCTTCCCGCGCCTCTTCAAGCGTATATCCGACTCCGTTTATAGGACAGCGCTGTAGGCCGCCTGTCCTGAGGGGCGATCGCCCTAACGATTTGCCTATATGGTTCTTAGAACTTAGGCATAAGGCTGAGTCTAGTCGGTAGGTTATACAAGTTAGATTGCTCAGGCTGGTACGGAGTCCGACATAATCACCGTAGTAGCACTTGCCGCTGCGGTGGTATCCTCTGTACGTTTCTTTCTCATTAGTGAGGATTTTCAGCCTCTCTCTTCTCAGTGAAAAAAAAAACAGAACAATTTATATACTTTTAGTTATACCGTTTATGTTGTTACGAACGTAAAGGCACATCACTAGGGCGCGGAATTCTTTGCGGATAAAAAAGCATGAACTCGTCTAAGTTGTGATTTGTTTGCAAGACCGTCCTAACAACTGATTGCTAGCAATAAATGAGAAGTAAGTTAGGAATATATTCTTTAATCCGGTATGGGATTAACTTTCAAATTAATCTACAACAATGTTAACGGAAGACTTAACTTCCGTTATCTTTCTTAAATCCGTTAAACGAAAAACTACTTTTTATCAAAACTAAGTTACAAGTTCTAAAAAATGTGTTCGCACCGGTTGACAAATACTGCGCGATGCGTACTAGTTGAGTGAATGGTACGGTACGGATAAATGGTACGGAAATCTGTGAGAAATACGTAATCCGGGTGCCGGTTCCAAAATACAAACCAACAGTTTTAATAAGTAGATAACTAACGCAACGACATAACACATGCAATTTTGATCACGGATTAACATTAAATATTGCAAAAAGTAACGGTTTAGCGAATTAAATCTATTATTAACGGATGCGTAAGGGTTATCTCGGAATTTATAATCGTTTCCATAGATTTCCGTTGCATGTCTAATCGAACGCAAATGACGACGCATATACGTAGTTACTGTCTATAGTCTCATTTTAGATTAAGAAAAGTTAGCATTAAGATTGATTACTTGTAATATTCTTAGATTAAACTGTTATTAATTGACTATATTTTTAAACTAATACGATTTAAATTCATAATTATAGCAGCTCGCGATGACGATTTTTTTTACTACCTTTACGTTTTGGCTAGTGTAGTAAAACCCACTTCTTCCCCACTCAATAAACATTAATTGCTCACAAGACAATATCAACAAGCCTAGCAATCTGAATCTAATATTAAATAACTAGGTACCTTTTATTTCACAACACGTGTAATGCAGATCAGATAAGAGTCTGATGGCTGTTCGAATCCAAAGAGACCTCAGGAGAAAGAGGCTGACAATCTTCACGAGGAGCACGAAACATGCCCAGGATACCACTGCAACCGCAAGTGTGACGGTGATTATGTCGCACCTCTACGACGGCCAGAGCGGTTTGACCAGCGTGACCTACCGACCAAACTCCGCCTTAGCTTTGGCCATAAGGTCCTAACCTAGCGGCTTGAATGGAAACCGACCTCGTCGTATTATTAAAGAACGGTTTAAACAAAAGTTTTTAGTTGTGAATTACTAATGCCCAGTTTCTGAATACCTTAGCTAAGCTCTCAATAACTAATGATTCAACAAAGTTATCGAAAAGATAAACGTCTCATAACTGTCAGTGAGCTTGTGAATGCGGGACCGTGCTTTCAACAGCTATGAAACAGTTAAGTAGTTCTAAATTATGTCACTAGATGGGTCTGTTCACAAAATATGAAATAAAAATTGGCTTTGTTATATTAATTCATCCATAATTACAATTTAAACATTTATGACATTTTTTTTTATCAATATTAAGTATTAAAACACTATTTTATGAAATATTTTTTAACATTTCGATAGTATTGCCTGTATGAATCATACGCATAAATCGATAAAATAAAAAGATTATAGATGAAAAAAAATGGCATGCTTTCGCACGGATTTTGAATTCGTTTGTGTTTAATTGTTTGTAGTGTCGCGGTACTTTATTTTAACATTTCAAATGAATTTCTTCTTTCTCGTAAGTTTCTGGGTATAGATATTCCAGAAATGAACTCCAGTACTTCTGTATCCGACTTTGAAGAACTACTCGTATTTAATATTGTAGATCTCATTGTCTTTTTTAAATGTAATAATTTAAAATGTAGCTGTCACTATTTAATTTCACATAAAATTACCACGTTAATAGCCTTACGATTTTTGTTTGCCATACATAAACCACAGATACATAAACGTCAAATAAAGTTATGGGACCGATAAACGGCACTAATAAATGGTCAGTTAGGTTAAGCTAAGTTTAAACGGAGTTTATCTAATTCTACGGTGTTCAGAAACGAATTGTTGGGAGTTATCGAACTGATAGCGTTATTGAACAGATAAACCATTGACAAAATGTACTCAGAAACCGGGCATAAGGAAATCGACAAATTGCAATCGATATGTTGCCGTGGTTGCGAGGATTCATGCGTGGTCGTGATCTTCATGGTCACTCGATGTTATAACACACTTCCAACTATATTCACTCTGTTATGTATCCAAACTACCCTCCCTTAATTATGCATCTAAACTACCCTCCCTTAATTATGCATCCAAAGTACCCTCAGTTAGTTTTGCGAAACACAATTAGGGCCTCGGCACACAACACTCCAGATATCTGGGGAACATTGGTGGTTCTGTCATGAGACCAAAAAATATTAATTACACGATCACAGACAACAAACTTGTAACCACATTCTTATTTGAAATTATAGTTTTTTGATATGAAACAGTTGGCTTCACGAACAATATTACGGTATTTGCAGCATATGCAACAGAATGTAAGGTTTTGATTTCGCGATCGCAGATTTTTGGACCTGGTAGTTTTTGGTTACCACGGCGATATGTTCTACCAACTACAAAATGTTTTGCTAAGGGTTTTATTAAGCACGTAAAAATGCTGCTGCAACTAGTTGTATTTATGAAAATTTATGACATTTACTGCCTTGCTATAAGTTCCAGTAGCAGTTATTTGTCTTAATGAGTTTAAATAACATATACATATATTTAAGAAAGTAATATTTTATTTTCAACAAATAATTTATGGCTGTCCTAATCTTATTTTACTTCCCAAACATTTATTCATGTGCCTATAATATTTATGCTTATTTTGCTTGCTTTATTCGATGGAAGTGTCTCGTTGCGCGCTACTCGCTCTGAGCGAAGAAAGTTAGAACGAAAATGTTTTATTCAGATGAATTATATCAACTTAATATTTTACATTCTAATATATAATGATTGTGTAGCAAATATGTACCAAAAAACCGAAATAATCTCAGTCCCTAACGGGGTCCATGACCTCGAAGGAGTTTTAAATAAAAATATTGTGTTTTAACCATAAAATAATGAATTAATTACTAACATGTGTTTACTAATATACTCGTATGTTTAAGAATACAAATTAAAAGTCCATCGGTTAGTAATATTTCATCGCTAAACCATGAAGCTTCTAAATACCTTTCACTATCATAATATTGCTGAATGTCGAAAAAAAAACGAATTTTATTTTTAAATAATAAAATACAAGCATTCATAACGGCATTTTCATAGAAGCATTTAACTTCCGCTTAGCTTCGTGGACTTGGCAGTTTTATTGATGTCAGGATAAAGTGGATTTATTTTAATTTAAGTTTAATATTACATTTAAGTATTATAATCATCTTATAATATTTTTAATATCATTATAAGAGTCTTGTATCATTAAGTCTGCCTAATGCTACAAGAGAATTTCAAATATCAGAATATAAATCCGGTTTAGAATTTCAGTATTAAAGCCATCTGTGCTAAAAGCTTTATCCTACTAATTTATATATTTTTTGGTCACTCTGCTCTGCTAGTCTTTTGACAGTTTTTATAGTGCAAGTGTAAGGTTTAATGTATTTCTGATTGTACGTTTACATCCCAATGGAACAAACTGAAAAAAATAACCAGCTGACATTATGAAGTGGGTTTTATCAAATAGTTCCTCTGAATTTATGTAGGCACCTTTCGCGTGTTATTAAATAATTTATGATCACTGAAATAAAGATGTATGAGGCAGAGTCGCCAACATAATGCTAGAGGAATTACTAGATGTAATGCACCTTTGATCTGTTTGTCAGTTTAGTTTATAGAATTTATAATAACTGTAATTTTTGTCACAGATAATGTAACATTTTCAAAATAGTCGTAAGAATGAGGGCGGTAATTCTCTATAAGAATTTGGTATATAGCCAGCATTCCCGCAAAATAAAAGTCCCCATAGACACGTATGAATACTGACAGAAGTAAATTGGTCACGTCCAGTGCACTGTTAAAAAGCTTCCTTTCTCGTGCTCCTAGTTTATGAAATGGACACTTTACCGTGTTTTTTCTTTAGGATTAGTAAAAACGAGGAAAGCGTGAAATAATTTTTACAGCAGTAATGGCATTAATTTATATAAAATATTGCTAACAGTCAACTTGAACTCAATTGATATTAATAATAATATTGTCAATAATAATCACATTAGATAAAGTCTGTATGGATGAATGTTTGTTACATGTCCACGTAAAAACTACTGAATGGATTTTATTGAAACTTTATAATAATATAGTTTATACATCAAAATAACACATAAGTTACAATTTATAAAGATATACGCTACGTTAATATGTATAAGATACTCGAAATATTAATCCAGACGAAGTCACGGCTACCAGCTAGTATATAAATACTATGGAGGATTCAAGCTCTCTGAAAATATTACGTATAATACTGTAGTGACCTTTAAATATTTGCGATAGGTACTTCTCGCAGAAGTGTTAATTTTTAAGTTGATTAGACGTTAGATGTCATTCCGCCTGGACGGCAAGATGTAAAATTATTTTCAACATATAAATTGTTTTGTTTAATATTCAATATACATATTGATTGTTATCCAGTGGTTCCGTTTTATTTGCTACATAACAATTCCCGTTACAATACTTAGATTTGTTATATTTACCACGGATAATTTTTTATAAACCATAAACCTAAGCTATATTGAATTTAGAGTAATAATAAGCACACGCCATCGCCAAGTCTTAACAATGGTTATGCATCGCTCTATTGGGACCGGTCTATCATCACGCATAGGACTATTGTTTGCAATAAGCCCGACATGATTGACCAATCCCAACGCCAAGCAGTGCTCGTTGATATCACTAGTCCTTATGACGAGAATCTCGTGAAAGCTGAGAAAGTCAGCACGTACCTCGCCTTGGCCCACGAGATAACTGCCCATAAGGAATGTTGATTCGACAATCATTGTTACGATAGTCGAAGAGCCTTGATTAACATCTTAAGGGGGTCTCACTTGACAGAACGATCAAAAGGAGTACTGAAAGCAGCAATTCTCACGGCACGTATAGTTCAAAGAGTCTGCAGAGTCTGTCTGCAGCCCTAAGTAACTGGGAGCTACTTCGCTAACGGCGGGATACTAGGTTTAAGATTTATTATAATATTTATGTTTATTTGTATGTATATTGTAAAAATCTTTAACTTATTCTATTCAGATAATCCTTTGTTTTAGTTGGAACTTTAGTAACTATTAAAAAAGTAACAACATTCCCTTGTTTCAGATGAAATGGCGCGTAGCCAGCGGTATGGGTGTGCCACTCGCCGCGTCCATCTTCTGTATGCTGCCACTCTTCACGTCGTCCACCGGAGATATTCGTATGTATTGCCAATAAATAAAATACACATATACTGACACCATCAATCATATGACTAATGTTCTTTACTACGTGTTATTAAATCAGCCAGTGTGCCATAAGACACAATTTTCAGATTCGTGCGTGTTGCCAATAAGAAATAAGTAGAAAATCGCCCAAAAGGGCGACGGGGACGTCGGTTTCTTTGTATCAAAATTGTCATTAATTGTCTTAGGTCATTTCCAAAATAAATCGAACAACATATTTAGAACAGAAAAGTATTGTACAGAATAAAAGAGTTATCATCTTTTACACAACATTTTTTCGTTCGGACATTTTACTTCTTAACTTTTTTTTTAGTCATAGCAACTACAATTTTTCCCACTAGACTATTAGACTTTGCAGTGTTTTTTTTATAATTTGTTAGATTTTTAAATCTAGAAAGAAGTAAAGTTAGATAGTAGAAAAAAGTTAAAGTAGAAAAGTTAGATAGTTAAATCTCACAAATAGCTTCTAAGTATTTATTCCCAGGACATACCTAGTCCTTTTGACTATATCGCGGTAGAAACTAATTTTCTATTTACTTTCTTTATCATTAAATAAATGAGCAAAACATTAGAAAATAGATTCACAATAACAATTTCTTAAAAATCTAAAAACTAAAATGGCACTTCGTAGTTATTCAAGACCTATATTGATACAAAAAATCTTAGCGATTCCCTTGTAAGCATTCAATTGAATAATTACCACTTCGTAACCTCGTGACAAAAACGAAATTTAATTAGGGCCTCCAAATAGCCTATTGCGTCGACACAAAACCTCTGCAACATTTATTCCCCAGAATATTTGCGAAACGTAACCGTTTGCGGTGCGTTTGATAAATGGTAGTTCGCGAAAGTTTATTTCATATTTCCGCTGAGCTACAACTTTTGACTGGCGTTTATTGTGGAAACTTCATTATTGTCAAAGGAACGCTTTCGAAGCGAGGTTCGCGTAATCGCAAACTTTGTAAATAATTAAATAAATGAACACGTAAAACTCTTGACGTTGAACAAGTTACGTTTAATGAATTCTGAAGATAGCTGCTGCCTGTGGCTTTGTCTTCGTAAATTATAATGTATTCATTTATGTAATCTTCATAATAAAGGCACGAGTATGTTCAAGTAGAATTACTTGCGTTCTTTAGGTGTTTTTTAATGTTTCCTTCCTTTGGTCAAAATGAAGGCAGATTATTGTCATGCCATCCAGTTTTCAACTTTAGAAAAATTTGGATAGAATAGTTATTCATATTTCAACATTAATCATCATAATGAGCTAGGAGGATATTAATAGAAATATTGTCATTGAGGTGGTAATGTCAGTATATTGTCACTGAGATGATAATGACACTATATTTCTAGTATCTAAACAAGTTATTTACAAAATTAATGATTTATATGTTAAACGGAAATGACTTTTACAGTCTAACTTCAATGAGTCTTCAGCCTTCGATCCAACCCACCAAATCACCCATCACCACAAATATGTTCCCATAACTAAGTCACCAATTAATGCAGTCGTTCGTTAGACGCGACCTCTTTTAACTTATATGTGTTTGTGATGTCCGGATATATTGGTTTTGGATTTTTTGGATCGTTCTTTGTCTTCAGGTCATCATGGCACATCTCGAGCTCGAGGGTGGCGCGGAGGCATCCAGGCTGGTGCGGACGTTACCGCCAATAACTCAATCAGCAACGTCACAGCTCAACTCGGAGGCACTGCCTACCTGCATTGCCTGGTGGGACATTTGAGTGAGAGAGGAGTAAGTCGGCGCAGCTTATACCTTGTAATATGAAAAAATGTTGTGGTGTTACTTTTATAAATACATACGTACATATTAGAAAGGTAAGAGTAATAATTTTCATCGCTTACTAAGGAAACAATAATTGTTACTCTCATACAGTAAGCAACATATAACAAACATTAGTTCAGGCACGTCACAGCTCAGCTCGATAACTGTCTAGTCAGTAAACTGACAGAGTGAGCACATAATATTTATTGCGACATTAGTTTGAAATAAGCACAATTGCTACTAAGCCCGCAATTGTTTTTTTTACGATCACCATTTGACTATTGATAAGTGAATACATAAAGGCAAATAATCTATTATCCAAACTAATGCAGCATATTAAGCGGTTCTATTTGCACTACATAATATTGTACATTGTATTGAATTGAACAAAAGGACAGTTCTAAAAATGATGCTAATCATTTTAAGAAGATAGTATGTATTTTATCTACTATCATAATTAAAATTACTCTATTGTAGCAGGTGTTATTTTGCGGAAGTCCATTGTATTACAAAGGATATTGATTACGTTTGCTGATTCCGCGCAGTTGATGATGACTTGTCCAACAAGCAGACAAGGTCGACACGTGTTTCGTCTCTCAGCGAGATAGCCATATCCTGAAGATGTCTCGCTGAGAGACGAAACACGTGTCGACCTTGTCTGCTTGTTGGACAAGTCATCATCAACTGCGCGGAATCAGCAAACGTAATCATATCCTTTGTAATAATTAAAATTAACAGCATTAATATATAAAGCTTCTTAGAAATTGACTTAAGGCTACATACATATCACTTGATTTATGTGTCCTATTAAATGGTCGCTCTATTTCCAGCAAGTGTCGTGGATTAGGAAGAGGGATTGGCACATATTAAGCTCTGGGAAGTTCACGTACACAAATGACGAGCGGTTTCAGGTGAGTTAGCTGCGTTCTATACTTACTTTATGTAATTACAATTATTTCATTGTTTATTTATATACTGGAGTATGAGAAATGCACCCAAAAGAAACCACAAATCTTTTTATTCTATTTTAATGCTAGTTAATTTGCTCCGTTGTATTCTATCAAAAACATAAGATGTGAAATAACAAAAAGAAAAAGCTGATCACATGAACCTCTGCAGATTTAGTGATATATCAAAATAGCAAATTTTTAGATATTTCAAATACAAAATAAAAAGTACTTATTTTTATTTAAACAAGTGATCATAGATTATCCTAGTGGGAGACCAAAATCGTCTGCTCGGTACCTCCTTTCCTATTTCTGCCACAAAATAGCAATGTTTGCATTGCTGTATTCCAGTGTAAATGGTTACCTTACTCATAGGCAGTGAAATTACTGTGTACTGTGACCACCATTATACAAACAAATTTACAATCTTTTACGTTTCAAATACGGTTATATAGAAAAGTGTCATTTCTGATTATTGCCTATGAAAGATAGTTCTGGCGATCATTAACCAAATATAATGTCAAATAAACTAGGCTCAAATACCAAACACGATACACTATCAAATGTTTAGATCGAGTACCAAACACCGACATGCTGTCATTTTAGAATATTCATTAAATGTATTTGGCAACGTAATTCCATTTTGGAATGTGTCCATTAGAGAGGCTTTCGCCTAATGCCAGCCCAGCACCGCTACGCAAACATATTCCGCTAAGCGCATTAGGAACACTAACGGATAAATATGTATGTATAATTTCGTTAAATGGTAATGTGTTGGCGCTCAACATTATAATGCGTATATGTGTTTAGTGCTGCAAACGTAAAATAGAATTTCTGTCTATATAGATGATATTGTTCTTTTCTCCACAACTTTCTAACTAGCGATCACTTGCTGCCAATTTATTCAATGTCAATCATGGTCGTTATATTTAGCTATGTCAGCTCTTTCTTTAACAGTGATGGAAATTGACTTTTTCTATATATATTATGATTTTCACGAAATTATAAGTATATTTTAATAACACTCTCATGAAAAATTATTTGATTCAATCGTTAAGGATACTGTATTTTCAAAATATTATATTTTTAGCAAGTAATAGATACTAGATAGAAATAAAATTAAACTATTAACTCCGAGGTTAGTTTCCAATTGGCAAGTCAAGGAAAGCCCTGAAAGAAGGAAAATGTAACCACTTGATAGTTTTCTTGTTGATTATTTCCAGTATTAGGTTTTCCACCGTAGACTAGTGTATTATTGTGTTACAATTACTAATATTTACATAAAAATTGCATCTTAATGTGTATTTTTGCTTCTGGTATTAAAATGTTTAATTAAATATTAGAAGGAATAATTTAAAGAAATTATTAGTAATTAATTTAATATTATAAATTGCACCTAAAACGATTCCACAGGACATTTTGGAAGAAATGCAAGAAACTTCTATACTTTAGTGTTATTATAATATCACTTATTATAATATAACTTATTTTTTTAACAAAACTCCTTAAAAAGATCATGATAATAGTTAATTATTACCTCAAATTAAACTTTTTCACTTATATCGAATATAATGCAAATTGAAATATCAAATCGATGTTTGTAATTATGAAAACCACCCCTTTGATCAAATTTGCATCATAATCAGTTTTATGCGTATATCATTAACAAAGCATTAACAAAGAAATCGCTGCAGCAAATAATAGTGGGTCACGAAATAATACGTGAAGGCTCTTAACTGCACTTTAATTTGGAACCATGAAAGTGTGTATCTGAGTGGAAAAAGTCAAAAGGGCTATAGAATTAGAATAGTTAATTTGAACCAAATAGAAAATACATACGCTAGTCGACAAAATGGTGGCTATAATTTTCCATAGAAATAGTATTCTTTGTTGATAAAATTAAAAAGGTGTTTGGTTATTGGAGTATAAATATAAATATGGTTAATAATTCCATGCGAGCAAGTCATAAAAGTTGAAAGCCTTATTCAAGCTAAGGTAACAAAAGTGCGAAGCGCACTGTTTGAACGGGCTCATTGATTACCCTCGCGAAATTAGGGTACACTGGTAGAGTTTCCACTGAATTTCGCCAAACAAAAAACGATCTTATCGCACCCCATTACCAACAATATACCTTCGCTATCCGGCAAACGGTCACAAGGTCGAATTTAGGATGATCACAATTGTAATAGTAAAGCTAAGCTTATATAATTCGTGTTAGCAGTGGACGTTTTGTGGCATAATTTTGTGGAGAATCGCCGACTATTTGCACTAAAACAGAATTGGGTATAAGCGAATCGCAATGCATTCCATGCGAATGTCTTTCCGATCTGTTTCCGCAAATCCTGTCAGAATAGTGGCGGATTTCCATCCACACTTAATGTTTTCACTCTAACTGCGATGCCAATTAAGTCAAATGTAATTAAATATTATATTTTTAATTTGAAAGGTTATTTTTTTGGTTACATATCAATTTTATAAGGTAACTTAAATAAATTGGCGTATTGGTAACACGAAAATTTTATCAAATAAACGATTAAGAAAACCTAATGTGTCGTCTTTATCGATAAAACTCGTTTAACCAAGCACAAACATTGTTTGAACTAATAGCCAATTGTTATCGGATTTTCGTAAAATTGAGTTTTTTTTTTCAGTTTAGACAAAATTATAAAATTACCAGCACTTGATTTGCAATTATACCCTGAATACGTAAAATATATCATACAAATTATAATAATGACATCTCAAATAAGGCAACAACACAACTTATTTAAAGATGCACAATACCAAATCAAACGATTTGGTTTTATGCTCTTGACGTTGTAACATAATCAAAGATTTCTCACTTTAGTGAGTTGACACAAATTTAAACACTCTTATTTGTGACTATGTGAGCTCAATAGCGTCATCCCTTTTTGTGTTCCAACGATGATATGAGTTTGAGTTTAATTTTAGAATACCTTATATAGTTATATATAGTATATTATTTAGTACCTTATATAGTATATTATTCTTAGTTTTCATTATATCCGGAACCAAGATTTCACTGAGTACTAGTAATAGTACTCAGTGAAATCTTGGGTCCGGATTCTAATTTAGGAAAAAATAATGCTTATGAGTAGTCCTTTCAAACGCTATTATAAAATACAAGTAATTTTTCTATCACATTTGGCGGGTTCGATTCCCGGTCGAAGTAGGCGATTTTTTAAAAATCTGTGAATGCAGTTCTACTTATTATCCCAACTAATATTATAAATGCGAAAGTGTGTTTGTTTGTTTATTTGTTTGTTTGTTTGTTTGTTTGTTACCTCTTCACGCTTAAACTACTGGACCGATTTCAAAAATTCTTTCACCTTTGGAAAGCTACATTCTCCCCGAGTAACATAGGCTACTTTTTATCCCGGAAAAATCGACAGATCCCACGGGATGCGCAATAAAGGCTTCGCTCAAAAACTACTGCACAGATTTTTATGCGGTTTTCATCAATAGATAGAGTGATTCTTGAGGAGTTTTGCGGCATTTTTTATCTCGGAAAAACGGATAGTCCCACGGGAAGCGCGATAAAATCTTCGCACCATAGGACATAAGGACTAAAAGGGACTTCCGCGTATATGTAGCCGTGGGCAAAAGCTATGACCCTTAACCCTCTATACACCCAATCCCGAAATCCACGCGGGCGAAGCCGCGGGCAGAAAGCTAGTTAAAAATAAAATGATGTCTTCTTTTAGTAAAATATCCTACGTTCAATATTTAATATACTTTCCCTCCGTGTGGCATGGCCGTGAGACGCCCTGTATAGTTTCCGATAACGCCATTTGGATGGCGTTACCGGAAACTACCCCCACTTTAAAAAGTGATATGTTGCCCTGCAATTGATTTTTTATACTGAGTCGTGGGTATTTTGTAGTTCATACAAAATATTTGTCTCGTATGGCAATTAAACCCGCGACCTGTTGCGTAAAGCGAATCATTCGATCGCTGCGCCAAACATATCGTCTCGTAGTAGTAGTCAGCGTAATCTTAATAAATCTACTACAAAATTTAACATGTATAAGCTAGAAACTGTTAATAAATCTCCAGAACTAGAATATCCTATTCATAAGTGTAAAGGCATGGATTAAAAAAAAACATATAAGATCCAAATGGGAATAAAAATAAAAAAAAGCACAGACGTCGAGTCTGCGGAGGTAACAGTAACAAAAAGAAATCCCCTAGCGAATGCTGACTTACCTTTTTTTGTTTTCAATTGTATTTATGATTTTAATTTTTAATGTATATCATATTATTACAGGTTCTACATGGAGAAGGTTCAGAGGACTGGACGCTACAAATAAAATTTGTACAGAAAAGAGACAACGGCACATACGAATGTCAGGTAAGTGTGTATATACTTTTTTGCATTGTTTCCATCTACCCGCACAGGCGTTCCAGTCCGGTTCGCTCGGAACTTACTTCGGACAGTTGCGCGGAACGAACGTATAACTTTTTGGTAAACAACATTACATCGTTTTCCTTGTTATTGGTTTTTGTGTGGGCTGGTTTTTTTCCCATGGGGACGAGAAAAAAAACGACACATAACATTCCTGCTAGTAAGGGGTATTTTCTGTTTGTTTAATATGGTAACATTAGATTCGTTCTTAATTTGATACTATCAAAACATTTTAACTTATCAATAAGGACTAAAAGGGAACCGCTTTAGTCCTTATTAACAAGTAACTAAGTAAGTATTTGTTTTTAGTCAATTACCTTATAACTTTTTGTTGTGTTAAAATAATTTGTGATGGTATTTTAAAAAAGTAAATTACGATTTGTGAAGGTTATGATGATTGACCTGCGCGTGAAATGAAATTGATAGTTTCGTTTGACATTGATTTGGTTTTCGAGTGCGCAAAGGGATCACCATCCATACAGCCATATTTTGTGCAATAATTTTGACATCATAACACAACTGGCAGGTGGACATCGATTATCGATTTATTTATTTTATTTTAGTGTATTATTATTTTTATCTATATATTTTATTATTTTTAGTTTTTATATACCTATTTTTATTATCATGAATAACCATAGTGATGATAACGATTTCTTGTCAGCTAGTGAATGTAGCAATAATGATAGCTTTATAAGCATTCCAACACTAAGACGCTGCAAAATGTTTGTATATAGTGCATATTAATGCACAAAGCATTCCGGCACACTTTCCTGACTTGTTCTCAACATTTGACTGTAAGAACATCCATGCTATTTGTGTTTCTGAATCCTGGCTTAAACCTGTCCTTCCATCAACTTCATATTCTTTGCCCGGCTTTAACCTAATCAGAAATGATCGTTCGGTCGGCGGAGGTGGCGGTGTAGCTATATATCTTCGTGCGCATATTCCATTCCGTTCTCTATTTTAAATGTATCGCCACAACCACCTCTGTCAAATGCTGGCGAGCATATTTTTCTTGAAGTCACCATGCACAGCACAAAAATATTAATTGGTGTATACTACTCCCCGTCTTATCGGGTTGATTATTTTTCCTCTTTTGAAACTATCCTTGTAAACCTTGTTCCTTCCTACAGTCATACTATCATAATGGGAGATTTTAACACCTGTCTTCTCAAAAACGATTCCCGTTCCTCATCCTTACACGCTGTACTTTCAAAGTTCTGTTGAAAACAGAGGTCCAGCAAAAGTCTGGAAATTTCTTCGATCAATGGGTATTGGGAAGGCACGCCAGACGACTGTACCTGACGGCGTGGACTTGAATTCTCTGAACATTCATTTCACTTCTGCTTCCAATTTCACTGGGGCAACTAGGTACAGCCTCTACGTTAAACTACTTATCCTCTCTTTCCAAACCTAGCTATCCTGCTTCTTCATTTAGTCAATTTTCGGATTGTGATGTTAAAAAGACCATAATGTCTATTACGTCGTCTGCAGTGGGCTGTGATTTGCTAAGTCGCAAAATGGTTGTTCCTATCCTAGATATTATTCTTCCTGTTATTTCCCACATCCTAAATTATTCAGTACAAAGTGGTGTATTCCCTGCTGCATGGAAGAAGGCACAAATCACTCCGCTACCGAAGAAACCTAATCCTTCGTCCTTTTCTGACTACCGTCCTATTTCTATCCTACCATTTCTCTCAAAAGTATTAGAACGGTTAGTTCATGACCAGCTTAACACATTCCTTTGTCAAAACCAACTCCTCAATAGGGATTGAGGGATTGACCCGAGCGGAAACCGGATTGGTAGGGACTAATCCGGTTTCCGCTCGGGTCACAGTACCACCACAGCACTTATTAAAATCACAGATGACATTAGATGGGGTATGGAGAATGGTTTGGTTACTATCCTGTCACTTCTTGATTTTAGTAACGCCTTTAACACCGTAGATTTTGATGTACTCTTGGGCATTCTTAGCTCTATTAACATATCTCCAACGGCAATTGACTGGTTTCGTAATTACCTGTTTGGACGCCGACAGATAATTCGCGTTGATGATTGTAGAATCATCAACGCGAATTCTCTGCCGGCGTCTTCATGGTGCTGCACATCTGCTGGTGTTCCGCAGGGTGGAGTTCTATCTCCTTTACTATTTGCAATCTTTATTAATTCTATTTCTATCCAACTTACTTCATCCTACCACCTTTACGCTGATAATTTGCAAATTTACTAACTTCATCAGATCGATTGACGGAAGCTATAAATAAGGTAAATTCCGATTTGGTAAAAAGGAGATGGCTAAATGACTATAAATATATAATATATCACACTGCCTCGTAATTTTTATATATTCACTAATGAATTGTTACATAATTATTATTTTCCTAGAACATTCGTGATAAAATATTAAATAAAAAGTTTTAAACTTGTTTTCCTATTTTCCGGACGGATTTTTTTTTGTATAAATTTAAACGATGATAACTATTCAAGAGTAAGAGTTTGGTTTGCAAATTAATACAATTAGAACAAAACTAAATACAATATTATAATATAGAGAGATGTTACTTCAGCTGATATTACGAAAACAGCTAAATCAACAACATTGCATAAACCAAAATGTAAGATTAACTTTCCGATGCAAACAATATCTTTTACGAAATAAAAAATCAAAAAGGTCGGTATAATATCTAAGTAAACCACAATTGCACACTATTGTTGTTCACAATTGGTTGTGAAATAAATCCTCTAACAACTTATTTATGATTTATTGAAGCGATCGTTAAAAGCTAAATTCTTTATTGCACTCAAACATATTACTACAAACAGCTGAACTAAACAAATAGACTGACTTATCTCTTAAGTATATTTCGTTGAAAAGTTAAAGGCTTTAATAGGGACGGCCAAATTGAAAAGAGACACCCCAAGAAATGAAAAACAACGACTGTTAAGTTCTTTCTAATTATGTACCACATACTCTTGTAAATTTTCTTTCCAAAATCATAGTGAAAACGATATAAAACAATAAAGTTTATGATTCAACCTTCAAAAAATTCAAGCATTTGTGAGATTACAAAATTTTCCTTTGAATTTTATCCTCATTTTCGTAATTATACTATTTAAGATAATTAAATTTTCCACTTCCCATAAAATAACATTGAAATCGCTCGGAATTTTTCGAGGATCTTCCTCTAGCGTATCATATCGGAACGAAGGACGCTTTATATTGCGACTTCATTAACATTTAATAGCATTTTAGGTTTCCGTACACGCTGAGTGCTTCACTATAACCTTCTACTTGCATTGAAACTATCCAATTCAGTATCAAATATTCGTTCGAATTTGTAATTCAGTATGTGTATTTAATTCTGTACTATTCTGTACATTTTTATTTAAATCCAAAAGCTTGATGCTCTGAAAACGTGCTTAGCGTAGATTATAAATCGACAAGTCAAATTAACAAACAAGATAGAACAGTGTAGCTACCGGGAGTTTAAATTCGTTTGCAAACAATATTGACAACGTAATTTTTTGTTTACAAACATCGCCCCTAGCGGAACATAATAGTACTATTTCTTCATAATAAACTGACACGACTTCTGATAGTTAACTGATGGTAGAGTCACAGATCAATAAAAACTGTAGGCTGATTACATAACTGCTGCTTCCATCATTACAGCCCATATGCCCATATACCCACTGAGGAGCACGAGCCTACCCTTAACTATGTTAGGGCGATTAGACCTTAGTCAACCACGCTAGCCCAGTCCGGATTGATTGGCGAAGAAATTCAAAGATTACATATATCTTTGAATTTCTTCGCAGGCGTATGCAGGATATTCGATATTTTCCTTCACAGTAGGAGCATTAGATAAATATACATATGAAATCGAAAAACGAAAAACACATTGGTACATGGCAGGATCGACCCCAGGCCTCACGATTCATCCATGTCATAGACCAGTGCCTCATGGCTGCTATTGCTGCTTTAAGATTCAATGTGAGAATTATCGTCATACAAAAGAAATGCAGCTGCACAATCTGTTTAAATATAAATAGCTTTTTTGACATAAGGTTATTCTAATAACTTAATGATTCACCGATAGGAACTAGTAAGTATTTTTTTTCAAATTTAAAGTTTTCAACAATATCAATTTTCTTTAGTGAAGTGTGAAATTCGCCAACCGTATTAAATCAGCGTGAAATTAATACACGTACAGTTTATATAATCTTACAAATTTATAAAACTAGTTTAATCATTTTAAAAAAGAATGGACGATGGAAATATTTAAGACAAATATAAATAGACCAGTTGTAGGGGACGACCTAGACAAACATACTTGGACCAAACAGGGGATATATTGGAAGAAGGTCAAGTTATGAATACCAGTAACCAACGGAAGTGCATGCAAGTATTAATAAAAGTCGAAGAAGCTAGCGAAGTATGTTTAGATCGTAACAAGTAGGAAACTGTGAATATGCATTTAATACTTATCATATTTTATTTCTATCATAAAACAATATTAATCGTGCCTCAAGACGGAATTCTTTGATTCGTATTGCAAAAATGAAATATTGAATAGAAACCTTATCACGTACAATGAGACCTATAAGTACGCTTAAAATAATTCAAAGGACAACAGACGGTAAGTAATAAGGGGTATGGTCGAAGTTTCTATGCGTGATCGGCTGAGAAATTATGAAATCCGCAGAACATAGGCACCAACATTACTCAATAAAATGCAAATATTAAATGGCAGAGACATTGCTCATTGTGGTGAAAAGTGGTAGAGTAGTAGATGTTTGCCGCAAAACGCAACGTAGCCATCGACAAGGTGGAACAACAATTTGGTGAAGGCGATAGCGTTAGATGAACAGTGCAGAACCGATCGATGTGGGGACTATTGGAGGAAGTCATGTCGCTGAATTGAATTAATAATTTATAAAAACAAATATTTTGGGAGCTAATGTTAGGGGCCTATACGCATATTATGATTACTCATCATAATCTCTTTCATGTCATATTCATTATCATAATTAGGTCAAGAAGATTTTAAGATATAGCAATTACTTATGAAAAAGCTTCCGCTATATCGATAACAAAATATTAAACTAGATGACCCGGCGAACTTCGTCCCCTGTCAATGAATAGAGCCTTTTCTCAAACATAATTAGTGATTTAAAGTTCGAAACAGCGTTTTATCCCGTAATCTTCAGAAATTCTTATTTCTTATACTTTCAGGTGAGAATTTCAATAAACAATTGTTTAACTAAATTAGACAAAGCTACAAATAAAATTAAATAAACCTATTTATAAATAGTTAGCCAAATATATTAAGATATGTAACTAATATGTAAAAAAGACAATCCGTCGCCATTGGATAATGAGTCCGAAACAATACTAATTCTATGATAAAAATGATAAATTACCATCATTTTGGTCACCCATTACTTTAACTAGACGAGCTGAAGTTTCTTTGAAAATTTAATGTTCTCACAGACTACTTTCCACTCTACTACTACAAAGAGCTCGGATATAATGCTGCTATCATAGCTACTATATTTTTTTTTTTTCTGATTTAGTCACCGCACTAGGTTTATTTTGTGGTCTAAGAAGATGGCACAAGGCCAAAGTATCATTGCTAGAAGTATCATATTTTAGTGTTCTCCCGATTTCCAAGGAACAAGAGTCATCCCGTCTGTACTCCCAAAACTGCAAAGTGATTGGTAGTTGTAAAAGCCCGACGGATGATATCATTAAGACTGGAATCCTTTCAGCACATGTGCTCCAAGATGAACTTTGATGACTGATCTGATTGGCAATAGTAATACCACGATAGCAACGATGGATGTGGATGCACCCAGCAGAAAGGAAATAAATGAAAAGTATGTACATCTAGTAGAGTTCCAGTGTTTGAATAAGGAAGCCTAAAGCCAAAGGCTTGATTCCGAGACAGCTAAAAGACGAGCACGATCTGAGAGTCTTATCTACATTTGTAATAATTTTTGTCAAGCAAGCTCAGAGAATGGTCGTGTCACTCACGCAAATCAGAATTGTTGCAAGTTTCGCTCCACGTACATTATTTTAGTTATAAATTTTATTACACATGTGTTGGTTAGTTGATTTATAGTATTAAAGTGAGCTGGCAATTGTAGATCAATCAAAACTGATATATTTTTGTAATCTTTTCCTGAAGCCGTTCTTGTTACTCCAAGAGAAGAAATATGTTATTTCCTTGTCATCTTTCAACAATGCGAACCCAAGTTCTTGATTTAAAAGAAATCTCATATATTATAGCGCATAGCGGTATAGAATTCATCACTATTACTTTCGATAAACGGCCATGGTTGGGTCGGGTCTCCTCACGAGACGGGGTAATTGCCCACTATATCACGTCGACCATTGTTATATATCAATTTTTCCATCTCTTTTAAAGATGTAATTAGGGTAAAGTATATAGACGCGCTCTTCAGGGTTCAAATATGAATTTCGGATGTATAAGATTTTATTCAGCACTTGCATTTTTATTTAACTAGAATATTTGCATATCAGATGCATAGGCAATATTAACTACAAACTTTAAATACCGCGACTTCGTGGTATATCGGCTTTTTATCATTGGAAATAGATATCAAAATAAACTTTATTCAACGATATTTGGGGAGCTTTCTCGAGAACAGGCAAGGAACTCCTAAAAGTCTATTCTAGAAGATATTTTCCTGTAATATAAATTGTAACTTATATCTAGAGTACATGGTCTTATGGAATCAAACATAAATTCACTAAATATTGCACTAATACGTCGAAACTGTGCTGTTTAAATTCCGCCAATTGGTGTAATATTATTTAGTCACACAGCAATAGGGAGTGAGTCAAGACGTGGACGTGGTCCCTCGCACCAGTGCTACATTTGGCTAACTTAATGCTATATCTTATGGTCCCATGATTTCAGTATTCGGTTGATCTGTTTCCACCACTAATATCCTTAAGAATCGTTAAAAGATAAGTATATACATGCAAAACTGGGTTTATTTTTTTACATCGCATAGTATGAAGATGCGTCATCTACAGTAAAATATGATTGCTTTCACGCTTATTTTGTTCAACACTTATTACCAATATCATTAAGCTAATTAAGTTTATAATTCATATATTAACGATCTCCCTGATATCTTAACACACGAGGTAATATTATTTAATGATGAAATATCAGTAATAATCATCACTTCAGTTGCAAATGTTTTGTTGATTTATCATAACAATGACAATTCACAAAACTTTGACGACAATTTATAATTGGCGACAATTACAAAACAAACTTACTTTAAAAAAGCATTTTTGTTGTTGCATTTTGTATGTATGGCTTTTGCCTTATTTGACAATTTTGCCAATACCGAATAGCGAAAAGATGGTTTACAATGAGTATTGTAATTTAAAAAGCTTTAGCCGGTTAGCTACTTTTATTTTATACATATATACTAAATTGTATAACCTAAAAAACTGTTTTGCTTAAGCTTTGATATAACAAAAATAAAGCGACTGTGACGAAAACTGAAAAGTCTAACAAGTTTAAAAAAGGAGAGAAGTAATCGTTTCGTTACACGCATTTTCTGATCTATTAGCGTCATTTTTTAAATTGTGTATATTTGAACAACTATAAACAGTGTACAATTATAGAAATTAGACTGTTTCACGATATACAATTAAAAATAATCCTGTTTGTTACTAACACATTTTAGGCCCACAAATAACTTTGTTCTTTAAACAGATTAATTTCTAGCCCTGAAACACTGGTGGGCGAAAGTCCAATAAATAATGTCAGAAATACCTGTTCAATGTATTGTTAAAGGATTACCTATTTATTCAGTCAGAAGTAAGGATTAGTGTATAGGAATAGCTGTTAATGATTAATTACAATTGTACATCTACCCACTGAAGATATTTTGTGTGTATTTTGTAATACACTATTATCCTGAGATGATTAATTGAATACAATTGTGCAAGGTGTAACGTTAACATCAGCACCATAAACGAATAATGAATTATATATTGCTATTGGATTTTCCATCTTAACTGTGTATAAATAGCTTGCAAAATCCAAAATCATTATAGCGATCCAATATCTTGTCACCTCTCAAATTTCGAGACAAATTTGAATGTATACTTACTTATGCATAGGTTTCCGTTATGTACATTGTTGTGAGTGTTAGGTGTTAGTGAGGAAATCATGTTTCGTATACGGTAAAAGTACCGGTAGATGGATTTTTTTCATTTCGCGTGTACTGTCAGCATCAGAGTTAAGCTCCATTTTTGGAATTGCAAATTATTTCATATGACATTAAGTTTACTTTTCAACTGGCCTGAATGTTTTGATTGCGACAATAACAAACCGACCTATACTCAAACCGGCGCCTTTTTTTTGTGTACCTAAACTGCGCCAGTGAGAATATTAAAGAGAAGAGAAGAACTGCGCATCTTATTTCTATGTACGACCTAGAGTTCTCCGAAGGCGTAGTTAGCGTAGCGGTAACAATTTATTTATTTGACATTTAACAAACAATGTTCTTTTATATATACAATTTTTCCCCAACAGGTACCAAGGTTCAATTGCGATTTAATTAATGAAAATATTCGATTATTTGTTAGGGTTGTGTCGAGTATATGAAGAGAAGTTCTTTATACTACTTCTGTACTTCCTTCTATTTCAGAACAACCTAACCATAACCATGATACTTTGGTACGTCTTTCAAAGAAAAGAAAAAAGCCGGCCAAAGTTGCCGGCCCTTTAAATGGGAGTACGCTCTTTTCTTGAAAAGAGCGTACTCCCATTTAAAGGGCGTGTGTGTGTGTATCGATGGTTAACTCTACTAATGTTGTTCGCTATATTGAGAAAATGTGAAGAAGAGAGAAGGGATAGCGTTTGCTTATACTAAGTAGCTGTATATATAACCTTCGCCTCAAAGAAGACAATTGCTAAATTATTTCAGTTGTATTTCTGTGTGCACCTGTCCAAGGTTGGTATTGTATCGAGAATGTACACAAGAGAAATAAAGCAAAGCATTTAGAAAATGACCCACTTTTGTAGTGTTTCCAACTTAAAGAGGACCATTGTTATATTCTTGGGATAGTATGTCCCTGTGACTGAGTTATGTTTCCAACGCTCATGTATCATATTATGGCACAACTACTCTAAATTCACAGTTTAATTTTGTGTCTATTATCGTACCTAAAATTGTTACATCGTTTTCACTTTTAATTGTTAATCAATTATTATTTACACTCACGTGACCAATTAGACTTAAAAGTGTATAAATTTTGTTGTAGATATAAAGAAGAAAATTTAAGGAAGAAATGTCTTTTGCTTGACACTTTTGTTGCCGACAGTACTCGTAAGCTGGATTACGCGTAATCTTCGGCCGTAAGCGCTGTGTCGGGAAATATTGTGTACTGTGACTTTTATAGCGAGTACAGACGGCATCAGCGGTGATATTCCGGTATTACTGTTTGGTCGTATTTTCAAATGATAAGATTTTGTTTATCCTGTTGAGGAGGCTTGTTTTTTATGTTGGTACGTATGCCGGCGGTTTAGTGAAGTGGTATTGCTTCTGGTATTATATTTTTTATGAACAGGTTTTGTTGAGGATTGTAATAATTTCGATAGCAAAATAGGAGAGCAAGGAATAACAACCACATTCAAGACGTCTGACACGATTATAATTTTATAACAATATAGTTTGGCATATAAAACGCAAAGATACAATCATGGAGTAGTATAGATCATAGAGTAGTATACAAGTAAATATAAAAGAAGTATCAAAAGTTTGCAACAGGTTGAAAGTTCTGTCTCGCGTAATGGTATAAGCTTTAAACGTGTATCCGTTTCATCTAAGAGTATTAGCCAGAAGAAGGAAAGTGTAACTAACCCACTTAGAGATAAAAATAATAAAATAAACATATTTCTAAACTGACTGGAAGCCTCTTTAGTCATCAAATATGTATCTCTCCAATTAAATTACAAAATCTACATTGTCCTCTTAATACAAAACGTTCCCAACGAAACAATTTTTACAATTAAAAAAAGAAAATTTTTTGAAAAGATACCGTTGTGCTCAACTTGAATTGTAATTCACTGTGCATTGCAAAATTCAACTTTAAGTTTGAACCAGTAGAGATGCATAATGCAAAGCTATCTAGAAATGTTTCTAGTACGACCTAAGAGTCTGTTGCTAAATTAGTTCATTTCGATGCAGCCGACTCACGTATTTTATATAAACGGGATTACATTGCGCATAATGGAACACTAGGTGCACGAGAAGTTTTCAGTTTCATAATTACAAGCGGAGTTACGTACGTGATGTTTTTGGATGATAACTCCTGCGAAATCTACCTAATGAATTTGGACGTCTATTCCACTAGCTTCGACTAAAGTTAAATCCTGTATACGTACATCCAATTAGTTAAATTAAATCATTATGAAAATGATCTAGCAGCGCAGGTCCGCCCAGTGTGGAGATCCTTAGAGGCCTATGTCCAGCAATGGGCGTCTACAGACTAAAACTGTGATGATGAAACATAACCTTTACGTCCCATCTTTTTGAAAAGTATCGTCTTGTTACTTCAAAAAGATCAAAGTAGATTTTTTCGGTAGGATTTTTATAAGTACTGACACAAGTGTCATGAGTTTTGAAATTCATATTCTTCATAAACGTTATCCGCTGTCCTCGTTATATCGAACTGCAAGTTATTCTCGTAACATACTCATTTAGCTCATTATAATTGGTCAGCTGTTTTATCGTGACGACTTTCATATGAGGACGAAGTCATAAAAGTAACAGATCTCCTATATTACAACAAAAAGGCTTTAAAAATAGAGAAATTATTTCTAGGAATGTAAAATACAAATATTAATTCAAAGATTGTTCATTTAGACTAGTAAGAAAGAAAGAAAGAAAAAAATATTTATTTGGCGCTTAGGAATGTTTACAAAAAGGAACAAAATATTAATTATAATAATAATATAAGCGACCAAAACCGACTCCACTCAGCTTTAAGTCACAGAACACTGTGACGCTGATTTTCAGTGAAGCCGCTAGAACGACAGCGGGGTTTCCATCACCGTGAATATGCGCAGACCTCTGACGTCCTCCAAAGCATGACACAACTTACACTACTCATCAGATATTACTTAAAACTAGTACACAATATTACAAACCCAACAACAATAGGAACATTATACAACTAAATAATAACTATATACAACGGGCACAGAATAATTTGGACACCTGCTTAAGAATCAATACGAGCTAGATATTTAACTAATTTTATTTTGGCATTAACAAATACTTCCGATAATTGTTCTTGAAGGAATAGATCGAAGTAGCATTCCTGATAGGTGGGGGTAGATTATTCCAGCACTTCGTTGCAGCATATCTAAAGCTTCCACGAAACGCTGCTGTTCTAAAAGCAGTACATATCAATCTTACAGCATGACGTACCCCAAGCGGTGAGAAATGTAATTTATTATACAAGTATGATGGCTTTTTCTCCTTCAATACTCCAAAAAGCAGTGTTGCAAAATGCAATTCTCGTCTGCCTGCCATATTTAGTAATTTATTATTATTCAAATAAGGTGTTATATGAGAACGACGAGGAACCCCAAAGCAAAAACGCACACATGCATTCTGAATTCGTTGTATCGTGTTTTTGTACATACAAGTAAACAACCATGAAATACAGTGTCAGCATAATTGAGTTTCGAGAGCACTAGGGATTCGCACAACTTTATCCTAGTCTCTACTTGGAGGTAATCTCTAATATTATATAAAATCCTCAATCTATAAAAACAATTACGCATGATTTCACCTATATAATTATAACTAGTGCAGTTGTAATAGGATTTTGGCCAGCACTAGTTTTGTTGTTGTGATGATGGTGATAACAATGAGTAATGGGCAAATGCTATGAATATATAAACAAAATTAAACACAACAGCCTAAAGAGACTATCAAGCGTTCGGAACCGTACCCACTAACAGCATCAAACAAAAGGCCCTTTGTTCGACTATCGCACTATCCTTATATGAATATGTATTCCCATCTGTTCTATATCTGGTGTCCTATTTGCGCTACGGGAAGAAGTTCCGCAGCGCGATTAAAATATTCATCCTTCAGTCGTCGGGCATTATTCCGCATGCAAACCTCGGCGACTTTGACGCTTTGGTTCTGTGAGCATCGCTGTGATTTTGAAGGTGTTTCTCACCCGGGATGCTATCTTTGGAAAATAAAACATGAATCGTGGATCGTTGTTACGTGCACTGATTTATTTTCCATATTTATTTTATTTTCAACATTATAAGTTCATGAATAGCCTTAGTCTATCAGAGGCCGAATATATTTCGTCGATATCTGATATTTACTCAGAGACATTTATAGAGACATATCTAAAGTTTAATTAGAAGGCAAAATAACTTTAAAAAAAAAATATTATGAACTTTACAAGGGAGATTTCAAAGGTTTTTTATCGATAGTAATCTGTACTCAAAGCTTGACAAAACTTCACTGAATATCGCTAATATCGAGGCTTGATCTGAATCGTCTCTATGAACGAAATTGTCAATTTACTCCAAGAATTAACACAATTTTGTCGGTAAAAGTCACATAGTAAAAAATAATATTAGAAACATGTCACCTCTGCGGTTATCGCATTTCAGTAGATACTTTTAATTGTAAGATCACTATAATCTGCAATTATCCGAGAATAATAATTAATTGTTCGTTTTATTTCTATGAATCTTCATAAATTATTACGTTGATTTATGAATAGACGACAGCTAAAAAGCTAAAAGGTTTTAATGAAACTTTAACTATGATCACTACATTCGATTTTAGCTCTCTAAACTATTTTATTAATTTTCTATTAGGAATCAATACAATATTGTACCATATGTATGTTCATATATAAGAATCAATAAGTTACATATTGGAAGATCGTTATGATTTGTTATTATGACTATGTGTAGTTGACGTAACATATTTTCGCCTTCCATTCATCTATTATTATTCATCTCAGTTCTGGAATTGGTCGCATCAACTTTTACATGCAACTGATTCTCGCATTTTCGTAGATATTTCTCGACGAATATTTTTGCCTATAATTATCTACATAACACTTCTTGTTATATAACTCTCATCCTATCTCATCATGATTACATCCATTATAATCTTGTTATCTTATTAGTATATATTATCTATGCCATTATAATAAAGGCCTTTTATTCCGAACTATTTACAAATTTAACGATTTATGAATTTCTTATATTATATCTCGCAGTTCGGCGTGCCTTCTGGCATAGGCCTCCTCCAGCTCTCTCCACTGGCTTCGATCTTCTGCGACTCTGGTCCAGTATGATCCTAGGGTCAGGCGGATATCGTCACTCCATCTTGTTTTCGGACGCCCCTTTTTTCTGGAGTCTCACTCTTGGGTACCATAAGGATACTTGTTTGCTCCTTTTATTTATTTTGCAACGTAGCATGTGTCCCGTCCAACTCCATTTTAGATGGTCTATGCGAATTGTTATATCTACTACTTTTGTCTTTCTTCTTATTTCTAGATTTCTGATTCTATCACTAAGCTTGATTCCCATCATACTTCGTTCTATTGCTCTTCCTGTTTTAGTAAGTCTTTCTCTATGTTTGTCTGTTAATGCCCATGTTTCGCATCTATGCCATTACTACTTTTTAAATTATAGTAGAAAAATCATTAATAACAGTATGTTACATAACAGTAAATTCAACCCACAATCCTACTTCACAAACACAACAGAAAGACAGAAGACGTTTAGCGATCAATTTAATTATCTCGCACCAAGACAATGTATGCGCGAGTCCTTTCATTTCGTAAACAAAAGATGTAAATAATGAATACGGATTGTTCCAGCATCTTGTTACGCGTATCAATCAATCAGCCAGTGAACGTTGATACTCGAATAACGGACCTATTTCCTTGAGGTAAGGTAGAGAACGGCATGGTTTAACCTTTAGAAAAGGATGTCGAAGTGAATTTGATGCGACTATCGACGGAGCAGAGACGTATCGGCAGAGGTGTCCCGTCATCTGATATTTTGGGCGGTGAGGGATTATAGCCATTAAATTACACGTTATTAATCGCCTGTTATATTGTTACCTTCAAAATTTATCGCCAGGCTTAAATGCCGGGAAAAGATATTCCGTTATTAGGTCGATTAGCGATGGGTAAGGTGGGGTAATTTATTGTGGAGATGAACTGTATGTTTGAGGGCGGAGATGGAATATCTATAAAATTATGAGTGATGTAACTTTAAATATAAATGGAAATTTTGATTTTGGTCAATTTGTCTGTATAATTCAAGTAACAACACCGATGGCAGCAACAGGTTTTTTTAACATACCTTTTTAATACCGTAGACATAAATCCTTATTTGTTTATTATTAACTTATTATCATTTCTCATTTTCTTCATCATATCATGAAACGGCAGTTTGGTATTCTGTGTTATTTAGCAGTCACTAGCTGCTGTAAAATTTTTCATAACGTATTGTACGGATACATAAATATAAGTCTGATTGATTGTTTGATGATTACATCAATTTGTTTGTTTTATAAGATTTTAACTGCAAACGAAACTTTGTACAAAACAACAAAAAACAAACAAACTTTATACATGTCATAATTATTAATTCTCTGAACTTAGTGAATCAGTGCCATATATCCAACAACTTAACAATAGGCTATTTTCATGTTATAACATAAAAATGTGAAATAATTTTATTTATATAGTTTTTATACTGATCAATGCAAAAATTATATTAGTTTTTCATAAAAACGTAAGATTGATTTTATACTTCTAATTTAAAATTCAAGTTTTATTATCTATATATATCACGTGACCGAAAACACCGACCGCCATGATTTTCTCGGTATGACGTCATTAGTTCTAAAACAAAGTATGTTCGTAAGCAACGCGTCAAGTTGAAAGGAGATTGCCCATTCCAGTACTTTTTGTAGAAACATTGTGTCTCAACGATTTTCTTACCAAAAATTAAACAATAATATTTTAAATATTTAGGAATAATTTTCTGAAATAAACTCGTAATAAACTTCCGTTTTACAGCAAATTGACATAATCTGCTATGTTTATAGGGTTGGGACAAATTACAGAAATCAATCGATTACTAAGTGATTTTGTACCTAAATCGACAATCTAATCGCTTTGCTTAATGTCTATTCCCTCAGATCTATGATTCCCTCTATGAGGGGACTCATTTATAACAAACAAGTGTCACATTTATGTAGATTTGAGGTTAACTTGCTGTGCCGGTTATTGTTATAGTTATTCGTGTTTTAAATTCTGTTTTTGAAAAATGCCGGGTTCTAAAAGAAAATCTTATAGAAGAATATTGTTTTTGAGATAAGAATATTGCTTTTGTTTAAACTTACAAGAAGTTTGTTTTACTTACTTACATAAGATTTTTATATATTTTTGTTAATCACCACTTGATATTTAATTGACAGGAAAATATTTTTCGTTTTGTTTTCCTTTATATAAATAGTTAAATACAATACAATTAAAATTAAAATATCAACATATAATTTAAATACTGCAAGAATATTCTTTATGATAGTGTTATTTAATTTTCTTGTTCTTGAAAATATTGTGATTATAAATTAATTTATAATCAAAATACAATCATGAGCCTATGTTATGTACATAATGCACCATAAGGTTAATTTGATTTTATTTGAAAAGACTGCTGTATAATTACATAGTTTTATTAATAATAAATATAAATATTTTTAAAATTAAAATTCAGACAATAATACATAAATAAATGATTCGATTTCAAAAAATAATTTCCTTTTTACTTTAGTTAGTATAACTCTTCCAATACATTATAAACAAATAATATAAAAAATGAAAGTATTTAACAGATAAAAATATCATTTTTCTGTTCATTTTTATTTACTATTAATGCGAAGGTGGAGAATAAATTGGCAAAAATTAAAAAAAACATTGACTCTTCCATCATGTTAACTCGAGTTCAACCCGAGTTATGTGAATTTTAACTCGCGTTAAATCGAGTTTTGTTTTTTCCGTGTTGGCACGTCACTACTATCTTCGGCGTTTGACAACTTTGACATTTCTTTATTTTAGTACAATTGACGTCACAGACATGGCGGTCACATTTTGGCGCTTTATTTTACGATAATATTTTGATCTTTTTTTCTGCTTACAGGATAAATAATTTTGCGAAAATAAAAATAACACTTGACTATCGCATGTAAACGAACATTTTAAAAAATATTTGAAAAAATTGTAGAATAGCCTATTATGAGTGTTTCTCCGAAATTGCATTCTTTGTCTGATTCATATGGCCTAATTTTTTTTTCACATTTAAGCTTATAAAACATATTTTTACGAAAGATGGTAACCTAAGATACAATGTGTGAAAAAGGCACACTTTTTGATAATTCCGAGATAATTAACTTTAAAAATTTTGGGGCCATATGAATCAGAATCTGTGACATATGAATCAGAATTAGGGATAGAAATGAAATTCTAGTTAGAAAAATCAGTCAATTATTTATTAAAATCACAGTAAATGCACATGATGCTTATCATAATACCTAAATCTAGTCATCACAGCGTAATATGGCACTTGACAATATCAATCATCACAATATTAATTACTTTTTAATACGTTCTGCAATTTTCTTCTTCTCTCTTTTTCTTCCTTAGATAGTACTGGTGGCATTTTGTGTACTGTAATATAAAAACGAAGATTACAAATTTATTAATAATCATACTTAAAAATGCCTTTAAATAAGACTGTCTCAATTTTGACAACATGCAGGTACAGTATTGTATTTGTATTTGCCACTACAGTAGGTATGTATACAAATAATACACTGTTTGACACATGACTGAAATTTCAATATTTTAAGGAATTTAAGTTACAGATACCTTATTATTGACCTGACGTTTCAACCCAATTATGAATAATGTATACCTATTAAAAGGTGGGTAAAAATTGTAAGAAAAATTCTTGAGCGGGAATCGAACCCACGACTTATCACGTTACGTTATAACGGTCTTAAAAGTTAATATATTGTTACAGTATATTACCCTTTCGTCTAAGCAGTAGTTTGAGCCTATAAACTACCGCTAAAACTAATAGTTGAGTAAGTAGGTAATTTCATTAACCACTCGTTATTATTTTATTTATGTTATTTAGTTAATTAATTTTATTTTTAAACTCTCATTTAAACGAAGTTTGTTTTTATTGTTTACCTTTATTTTATTACTTAGACGAACGGAGTTTAATACCAATATATTAGTTTTAATTTCAGGTATAGTCTAATTTTCGAAAATTTAGTCGTCGATAGATATGAAAACCCTTTGACGTTATTAGGACTGCTGCGAAATTTACAGCTACTGTTTTTAGACACGTAAATAACATTAGGTTCATACGAAATGACTTGTTACAGGCGTAACGTGCCGCCAATGTATCGTTTCATTAACAATATGTGTGACCTTCTGATTAATATGGTATTTTTACCATATGAATCAGACACATATCAATCAGAATTTTACCCATAAACATCGATAAATCATCACACGTGTGCAATTAAAGATTGTTATTTATACATAGGTTTCTGTTCCCCAATGGCATTATATTTCCCGCAGATTCAAGTTTGAAAACCATTTACTTTAATTATAAAAACGAACTTACTAATCAGAAACACAGGTGTACCAAGGCTATATGAATCAGATATTTACCTTTATATCTCCGCGACGACACGAACCAGCCACACTTTTCAGCCACGACCACGTCAACCGAGCCACTGGCTACCACCAGCGCGGGAAAGGGTCGCCTCATGTTTCTTAATTAGCTGGGTACGTTCGAGTGAAGCGCGTGAATATGAATCAGACTTTTGTGCCGGACACTCACTATTTTTTTATTTATAAATAAACAATCGTAAATATGTATTAGTACCATTTTTTTTTTGGTGTAAAGAAACAACTAATATTCTTTCGTAATAATTATAATTTACATCAATTTATCAATATGAAATAATGTTATTGTTAGTAATGTTCAAGAAACTGGGTTACGGACACACCATATTAGTCAGAAGAACTACTTTTAAATATTTTTTTTGAAATATTTATATAAATATTATTTAAAAAAATAACTTGTGCAAGATAGACAATAGAATCTGAAATATGTTATAAAATTAATTGCAGACTGATTTGTCAGTTACTTACAAAAATAAACCTCAAGACATCGAAAATTTAGGGTTCGAAGAATCACTCTTATAGTTTGTTCAAAAAAATGTTACAAACACTAACAATGAACGGGCAGAAGATTACTTAGAAATAAATTATCATTAATATAATAAATACATGAAACTATTATAATCTTGCCAATTTTGATAGTGCCACGTTTACGTGGAATTGTAATGCAGCCTAAATATTTTTTAGCTTTACTATAATGTGAACCACACAGTGTCGTGTATGAATAATGAGGAACAACAGCAATTTTTTAATGAAAAATGGAGTATAGGCGAAAGTATACTAATACAAACAAAGGAAAGAGCGTACTCCCATTTAAAAGGCCGGCAACGCGCTTGTGACTCCTCTGGTGTCGCGGGCGTTCATGGGCGGCGGTAATTGCTTACCATCGGGTGATCCGTCTGCTCGTTTGCCCCCTAGCACATAAAAAAAAAATCCTTGTGTCACAAAATTAAATTTCCGCGTGCATGCGAACCTTAACAATTTTTTTGTTAGGGCAAAATTGTATACATAAACAACGTCCTGTTATCGCTGTTTGTTAAATGTCAAATCGAATTGTTACCGCGTTTCCACTACGCCTTCAAATAACCTTAGGTCGACCATTTTTTTTTTTGTTTCCCTGAGGAAAATGCATTAAATTGCATACCCCGGCTGTGGCGAGCCGGCGGTTATGTGGGGCTCTTCTCCCCAGAAGGGGGAGGCCTACCCACTAAAAACCTCAGGGATGGCCTTCCTCAGGCATGTAGGGAGCCCCCGGGAACACAAAGGCCACTTCCGGGAACCCCCAGCCTCCGCTCCCCTCTCTAGAGGGGAGCCCTCCTCGGGGGAGGCCACCCCCCCCCCGGTCCCGCTCCACCGACGACGCCCCCCGGCCACGGAAGGGGCGTGGTCCATCCCGGGTCGCCGTAGCGGTCGCGATTTCCTCGCGCCCGCCGGCGACCCGCGGCGGCGCCGCAGCTGTGCTACCGAGCCCGCGCCGCCTCCTTCGAGCGGGATCCGCCATCTCCCGACCCCGCTCAGCGGCCTCCTTCTGGAGCATTACTGCTTCACAGAAGGAGGCCGCAGCCCTCCAACCTCCCTCGTCCGCAGCATTGCCGCAATCAATGCCGGCGGAGACAGATCTCGCCCGATCTCTGCGACTAAGACTCGGCGCTCGGAGGCCCACGCGGGGCACTCCGCCAGCGTGTGCTGGCCGAGTCAAGGTCGGATGCGCAGTGGTGGCAATGTGTCGATCCCTCCCGTCCTATTCGACACAGATACTCACCGAAGCAGCCGTGCCGGCGAGTATTCTGAGTCAATCGGTAGGTGACCTCTCCTTCCCGTGGAGCCAACCTTCGAGGTGCGGGAGTACGGCACCGACGGCCCGCTGGCGCGCGCAGATCCGTAATTCGAGCTGCGCGCGCCAGGCCGCCACAATCCGTCGGTGCCACTCCCGCTTAGGCACTTCGTGCGCGGGTTCCAGGGCGCTCCCCCCATCGCTCCCCCGGCCGACACGCCGCGACGCATACGTCGCCGCGTACATGTCGGCCAGGATGTCGAATGGGGGGGAGCGTCCCAGAACCGTCGCCGCCTCGTACGAAATTGTACGGTAGCCTCGTACGATCCGTATGGCCATTATGGCCGCTGAACCTTAGGTCGACCATAGAAATTACCCAGTAAGTTCTTCTCTTCACTATTCTCACTGGCACAGTTTAGGTACACTCACAATAAATAGAAATAAAAATGTAAAGGCACTATAAAGGCTTTTGGTTAATAGGTTTTTGTCGTAAACATTGCAGTACTCCAATTACTGCACAACCAATAATAGTACACAGACACTGCACTCGTAGAATAATTGTACCATGACTGATCGACACTCTAGGACTTTATTGCTTCTCTACTCCCCATTACATGATGATACTCAGCATTTGAACGGGGCGCTTGGAGGGAGTGGAACTGCAACATATTGTTTGATGAAAGTATTCAGTCATCTTCCAAAGTTCTCGCCTTCTTCAAATAATCTTTTTAATAGATTGTTAAAGTCATATGCGGTTAATAGCAGTGAGACATTAAAAACGCCCTATGTTAATAAAACAATTAAAAGTAGTTTTTAGGAGAGTGTAAAAATATAGGAAGAAGCAGACCGAAGAAGATATAAGTGAATTACGTGAAGTGAAGAAATGAACACGTAAAAAGTGTGAGCTAAGTAGAGACGCGCCATAATGCAGATTGGATGAAGAACGCTAGTTATGGTGAAATCACTTAGTCTACGATAACGGCAGAAAAAATATTTTGTGGAATAAAATCAAATCATATGTGATGCCAAATACTAAATATTTTTTTTTCTAAACCATATGGACGGACTAAGTTTTGAAGAGTAGATAACAAGCAAGAAAATATGTTAATATCCAGAAAAATCTAATCGTACTTTCTGACAACAATCTTTTAGCCTTCTTTAATTCTATTTCACAATATTTATATACTAAAAACGTAGTTTCTAAATATTAAACCTAAATACGTTTGTTAAAGCAAAATCGTACACTTTAAGTCGAACCTTATCTGATAAAAATAAAATAAATAAAAACCTAGAATCAGAATTTCAATGTAGAGCTTCTAGTGAATATTAATAGACCTCAAGCTTACAAAATGAACCATTCGAACAAAATCTCTATCTAAAATATCATAGTTGTTTATGTAAGGTAGTGCGCCTTATCTACAGAACGTAAAGAAAATCTATGGCCTTAAAAATTTTCAGTGCGTCTATCAAAATATTATCCACCTTCTGAATCATTTATAAGGGTACAGTTATGGATATAACTAGCTGACGTTAACTCGCCTTGGCGTATGAATAAGGAAGGGAATGAATAAAACACGGTGCAACGCGAGTATAGGGTCTTTGAATCCTTGGAGGGTCGTATGTATCATGCCTAAATTACTTATGATTCTGATTTTACTTCTTGTATATTTGGGAACTATAATCGTACTTGTTATATTCACTATTTAGTTAGTTGCTGGTGAAAACCAACTTTGTAATTTCTAAGAAAACCGCAAAGAAGTTGAGTTGTTGATCAAATCTCTGTATTCTAAGTACATAATATGTTGTGAGATATGCATAAATTTTAATTACTCTTTTTCATATAATTGATAATCATTATCACAAATCCTATAGTCGACCACATCCTAGATTCTTATCTTTTTGATGAAGCTACACTGAAGTCGCGGATGGTTGTGTTCAGCTAAGCTTTGATTAATCTGGGAACGATGAACACTGTGGAAGATCCTTAACCTTGTAAGCTAAACAATTTACTAAATTCCTATTGGTCAGGCATCCTCCATATAAGATGTCCCAGGAGTCGAATTGATTCATCAGTTTATTCGTGTTCAGGGATCGACGTAACATGAGTGTGAGTAGAGGGTGAGTAAAAGCGACCCAGGAGACCAATTTTTGAATTACGAATGCGACTTCGAAATCACCGCTGACTAAATAGTCAGCGGTGACTTTGAGGTCACGGATTCCTAAACATCCAATTTTTGAAAGTCGATCGCAGAGCTGCCAACATAGATAAAGCACACACATAAAGTATCCACAAGTCGGTTCCACGCAGAATGTACCGCTGCCGGTTATTGCCGGCTTAACCATTATGGTTTTTATATATATTTATATATATATATATATATATATATTATATATATATATATATATATATATATATATATATATATATATATATATATATTATATATATATATATATATATATTTATATATGTATGATATATAGAGAGAGAGAGATATATATATATATATACTATATATAAAAATATATTTATATATGTATAAGCTACATTCATATATATATGTATACATATAGACTGAAAAATCTAACAAAACACAGATTACATTTCCACAAGTATGACTTGATTACGAGTGGGTGAGGGCACTCGTAATGAAATCACACCTGTGACTAAGGTAGTCACATCAGTGATATTCAAAAATAAGAATTATTGAAAATCGGTGATTATTAGTCACATCGGTGCTTTCTAAGTCGCATCCGTAATTCAAAAATAGGTCTCCAGTATATGTCTGTACTGGATGATTGTAGATCGAATCATCGCACACTCGTACAATACGATTGCGGTATACGGGACTAATGCATAAGTGTGTAGTGTTAGAAATTCGGTAGGTGATAAGGGTTCTCCCCTTTACGTGATGAATACGAGTGGATCGAAGAGACTTTTGATGACAGGTGTCACATACACCTGTCATGACATTTAATTACCTTTATGGTTGGAAGCGTTCGGAAGCTATCGTAATAGCGTTTGGCAAGATCTTTGATATGGACGTTTATAGTTGGGAAGTCTATATCATAGTGAAGATTTCCGGAACGAATTCTTATTGTTTTTTTTACATCTAAGTATCTAAGTGATAATTAATTGACATTAATAAGATTTCACTACTTTCAATGAAACAAAATCTCTAATATAATGATTTATCAAGCTAAATATAACTAATTCATAAGAAATATGAAATACATCTTGAAAGAAGGGCGTTTAGCCCTTAAACTAAACCATGCTCAGTTAATTAAACATCTCCATTATAAGACCAAGGTCGTTTTTGTTTGAATTTCCCCGAGGTAACCTTAACTTGACATCAGTATGTATTTCGGCTCGTCGAAATTGGATATTGACGTTTTGCTGGGCGAAAGCTGTGAAGCATTATTCAAGGCAAATCGAAATGTGCAAACAATAGTCGGCGTCGTCGACCTATTAAATTTAATAGCCTCTAAATCACATAAGATGATTTGAGAATAATCGAAGGGTGTATCTACTTGTAAAGTTAAATTAGAATATATACCTATAGGTATATATATATATATCCGGGACACATGGCGATCGAATCGCGAAAGCGCACCCCGCCATGTGCCCCGCATGGGTCTAGAGAACTCGGGGGGGGGGGGGGGTTTAGTGGGTAGGCCGGTCTTCGTTTCTATGACCGGAGACACACACACGGCCGTGCCTTGCCAGCGCGATGTCATGGTGCATAAGGTCGCATTTCCCCCCCTCTAAAAAAATATGATAAACGCAAAAATTTGTATGGATGGATATTTGATTACTCATTCACGTTAAAACTACTAAAGATATTGTATGAATTGTCCAAAATATGACGATAAGTGACCCATGCCGACGAAGCCGTTGTACCAGCTAGTAAGAAATAATTATAAGTTTCATATTAGACGGACTCTGGGTCCTTGCCCTAGAACCTAATACTTTCCGAGTTAACTAATTTGAAAATAGAATAAAAGCTTTGAAATATAACCATAACTGTAATAGTTCTAACAATAATAACGATAACAATTCTAGCTCAATAGATTGCTAGGTAAGCAATCTATTGTATGTCTCTAAGGATAAGGATTCTAAAATCAAATTCAATTTATGGGTTAAAGCAATATGGCGGTATAAATCTTATTCTAGGATCTAATATGAGTTCAATAACACCATGCCTTTGTAACTGTAATCAAATAGGGATTTCAGCTTAAGTTTGATTTATGGCTTAATTTGCTTGACAGCTTATAAGGGAAGAAAGTAATATGACAATCGATAATATTTTTTCTACATAACTTTCACTAATGATTAATTCTCTCCACGAAATATACTTTTATGACGCTATATTTGGTATATATAATAACATTTGGTATAGAAAATTCGAAGATTAATCGTTATCTAAAAAAAAGCAGTATATATGACTATTTTATCTTATGACTACGAACGTGTAATGAAAGGAGCTTTCGCATTTGGATCTATTTAGATCTTTTATGCTTCCCCTCTTTATATGTATAATTACTAGTATTGTCGTTTATATCACGCGTCCTTATAAGATCGAAGATGTCCTAAAAAAAGGCCGGGTCAAGAGTACTCGCAACCGACGAGCATGCATGAAGACGCTCATGAAAGTGGAGGAAGCAAGAGA
>JAYEAL010000456.1:0-30174 GCA_036419045.1 Scirpophaga incertulas | reverse complement strand
GGATAGCATATATAAAAAGACAAACGACAAACAATGAAACATATATAAAAGGAACAAGACATCTTCTTCTTCTTCCTGCCCTTTTCCCACCTTAAGTATGGTCGGCACAACATGTTTTCTTCTTCCATTCTCCTCTGTCACTCGTCAGCTCAACATCGACTTCCTTTACTCTCATATCAGAATTCACACATTCAATCCATCGCTTTCTCTTGGTCTACCTCTCATCCTAGGTCCATCTATATTCATATCCATCATATCTTCTTGTTATATGGCTTTCATCCCTCCTCATTACATGCCCAAACCATGCCAACCTACTGCTCCTTACCTTCTCAGTCACTGGCGCTACTTTCAAACTTCCTCTTATATACTCATTCTTGATCTTGTCCATTCTTGTAACCCCACACATCCATCGCAACATTCGCATCTCTGAAGCGTGCAGTTTCCTTTCGTCCTTCGCTTTCGTTGCCCAACATTCAGATCCATACATAAGGACAGGTCTTAACGGTCTTACAGATATAAAAGGAACAAGACATATAAAAGAAAAAAATATAAAAGAAAATTCAGAAATGATATATATAAAGAAATTTGATATCACGGGGAAATATATCTTTCCATTAAAAAATCCGATATACGTGAGCGAAATCGCGGTTGGAAAGCTAGTGAACTATAAATAAATATTTTGTCACCAGCCATGAACATAAAAATACACAAGTCACGCCTCTAATCTTTCGAACAGCCCTCGTAAAGCTGATATGGGAGGTCCCATATACAATATGCGATTGAGCAATAAAATGCAATGCACACCTTTCCGACGAGGAAAACTTCTTCTTATAAATTATTTCGAAGCCTTTTCTTTTTCAAAATGTCTAGGAAGGATTTTCACATTGATTTATTACTAGCATTTACATTGTTTGTTGTTAAGATTTTACGAATATGTGGATGCAAATTTATAATATTAATTTAATAATTATTAATTTATATTTAGTGACGCTAGTAAAATAAAAATAGTGGACTGTATATTTTTGTTTGAATAGTCTCTGAAACTGCTAAATCGATTTTGATGCAATTTATCAAGTGGATATCCGGGAAAGAACAATAGGTAATTTTTACTTTCGATTGCGGGACTATTTGAAAAACCCAATATAACGAGGGCAAAGAGCCGGACGGAAATTTGGTATATTATCCCAACTAATATTATACTTTGTCTGTCTGTTACGTTTTCGCGCTTAAACCTTGCAACCGATTTTCATGAAATTTGGTACAGACAATCTTTAGACCGTGAGACAGAACATAGGCTACTTTTTATTTCGAAAAAAAGGGATGAAGGGGTTGAAATATAGGTTGAAAGTTTGTTTGGGATATCTTAATTTCAAAAGATAAAACCATGAAACTTTATATTTAAGCACTTGATAAGAAATCATTAAATTTTGTTCTAGCATTTATTGAAATTTCGACCAGCCTGGGGGTGAAATAAGGGTTGAAAGTTAGTATGCAAGTTCGTCAAATATCACGTCATAAGAAACAAAACAAACAAAATATTTTTGTACACAACATCAGGCTAGCCCCTGTAAGAGTCTCTTAGACATAAGGGACCAGAATTGACAAAAACTAATTTCACGCGAGCGAAGCCGCGGGCGGAAGCTAGTATAAAATAAAAAGATTCAAAGTGAATACAAAAATTATCATATACTAGCTGTTGCCCGCGACTTCGTCTGCGTAAATTTCGAGTTGAATGTTATTGATACACAAATCATATTAATATACGATTTTACCGATTAAAATATTTTTTGGTATAAAGCAATTCCTTGAGGTAAAGTAAACTCAAAGAATTTCTTTGTATACCACATTATTCGTTTTTCCTTCAGGGGCTAAAAAAAAACAAATGCTCTGCACTGCTGACTCGTGAGCAAGCCACGTAAAGTTGGCCGTGGGAAAAACAGTTACATCTCAAATCCACTCCAGCAGCTTTTAAAGTTTGACCTTGCGACTTATTGATTTCCAAAAAAATTTTTTTGCTTTCTAATAATCTATTTAAGTGCCCCTCTATCCATTTCAGTCAAAAATACTAAATGTACAGACAAAATATTTTTACTGTCTTATTATATGTATAGATATGTATATATAGACTAGTATATATATATATTGAATATGAGTTATATACGAAAGTAGCTACGTAATAAATATCCGAGTTTCGGTGTTAATGATTTAGTACAGTTCAGAAAAAAGTCGCTGGGTACATTTATCGGATCTATCAATAAGTCTAATATAAATTGCTTAATATTCTGCAAGTAAATTAAGTAACTTTTTAGGGTTCCGTAGCCCAATGGCAAAAACGGTGTGTCTGTCCGTCCGTATGTCACAGTCACTTTTTTTCGTAACTATAAGAGCTATACTGTGGAAACTGGTTCAACGAATACATTACGTATTCGTAGTATCGTTCGTATCCGAGGGCATAGACGAGGCCTACGATGGAGCGAGTTTGCCCAGATAATGCCTGTGCACTCGTTTCTTAAATAGTTCCGGGTTGTATGAGCTCGGAAATACAGACGCCGGCAGGGAATTCCACTCTTTTGCGGTGCGCATAATAAAGGATTTGGAGAAGCGCTGCGTACGGATATGTGGAATATCCACCAAGTTAGGGTGGTATCCTGCCGTACGTCTGGATGTCCGATGGTAAAAGGGAGATGGGGGAATGAGCTCATGCAGCTCATGAGCACACTCACCGAAGTGCAATCTGTAGAATTCCGCCAGACTGGCAACCTTCCGCCGATGAGCTAGGGGTTGTTGTAACACGGTGTCAATTTAAATAGAGAATTAGCGACCCGCCCCGGGTTCGCACAGGTGCAGTGCTGTTACTATACGGTGAATGTTGTATATGTAGAATCGTTTGCAAGGTAAGCGGAAAAAATGTAATTATTTCTCCACTATTTAATGGATGTTATTATGCATATAAACCTTTCTCTTCAATCATTATATAATTTTTTTTTGTTCCCCTGAGGAAAATGCATTTAATTGCATACCCCGGCTGTGGCGAGCCGGCGGTTATGTGGGGCTCTCCTCCCCAGAAGGGGGAGGCCTACACACTAAAAACCTCAGGGATGGCCTTCCACAGGCATGTAGGAAGCCCCGGGAACATCAAGCCACTTCCGGGAAACCCCAGCCTCCGCTTCCCTGTCTAGAGGGGAGCCCTCCTCGGGGAGGCTACTACCTCCCCCGGTCTCCTCCACCGACGACGCCCCCCGGCCACGGAAGGGACTTCCTCGCGCCCGCCGGCGACCCGCGGCGGCGCCGCAGCTGTGCTACCGAGCCTGGCGCCGCCTTCTTTGAGCGGGATCGGCCATCTCCCGACCCGTGTGCTGGGCCGAGTCGAGGTCGGATGCGCAGTGGTGACAATGTGTCGATCCTCCCGTCCTATTCGACACAGATACTCACCGAAGCAGCCGTGCCCGGTGAGTATCTGAGTCAATCGGTAGGTGACCTCCTCCTTCCCGTGGAGCCAAGCTTCGAGGTGCGGGAGTACGGCACCGACGGCCCGCTGGCGCGCGCAGATCCGTAATTTGAGCTGCGCAGCCAGGCCGCCACAATCCGTCGGTGCCACTCCCGCTTAGGCACTTCGTGCGCGGGTTCCAGGGCGCTCCACCCATCGCTTACCCGGCCGACACGCCGCGACGCATACGTCGCCGCGTACATGTCGGCCAGGATGTCGAATGGGGGGGAGCGTCCCAGAACCGTCGCCGCCTCGTACGAGATTGTACGGTAGCCTCGTACGATCCGTATGGCCATTATCCGCTGCAGGCTCCGTAGCAGAGCTTTGCAGCGGGGGGACCTCGCGCAGTCTTGCGACCACACGGGAGCCCCATACATGGCCACGGGTCGCTCAATCATTATATCTATTAAAAAACCGCATCAAAATCCGTTGCGTAGTTTTAAAGATTTAAGCATACGAGTATGCAGAGATATAGGAACAGAGAAAGCGACTTTGTTTTATATTATGTAGTGAAAATAAATTATATTTATGGAATATTAGTTCTAACAACTAGTTGTGGGTACCACCCAGCTGTTTTATAAAAATCTTGAAATGACATAAATTAGACGTATTACGTCTTTCCACCGTAGCAAGTGGAAAGACGTAATCTCTGCCTACCCCCGTGGGAAAAAGGCGTGAGTGTATGTATGTATGTATGTAACAAATAAGCCTCTAGCTAGCCCCTTACTCGACTTAAATAAACAACAAAGATTACAAACAAGCGGTGCCCACGACTTCGTCCGCGTTGAATCGTAATTTTTCAACCATTTTCAACCAGTTAGTCAACCATATAAATATCGTCGTGTCGTAGGATATTTTTATATCATTTTGAGGAGAACATTTCCGTCATACATGATTTCTGTGTAGCTTTAACCATTAAGGTTGCATACGCAACGTAAGCTTAAAAAATGCTGTAACTTCTCAGTTTTTCCCAACATTTCCCTTCACTGCTATGCTCCTATTGATTGTAGCGTAATTAAAAGTATACTATAACCAGTTCAGGAGTACGAAAATTAATTGTACTAAGTTTCGTTAAAATCCGTCAAGTACTTATCACCCCCTGATAGTTAATTAAAAGTATAATATTATTAATTAAAAGTATAGATGCAGAGGATGTTTGCAGAGTGCAAAAAAACCGAAAAGAAAACGTAGTCTCTTAAGAATGTACTCGTATAGTCCAGGAGGAATTTAATAATGAAATAAAATTAGTTATTGGCTTAGTCCGGGATTATGAACGCCGATACTTAGATCAGGGATGTGGCTGATATGAATTATTTTATGTTCCTGGATGTGAACTGCAAAGGGGTAGTAATATATTTTTATTTATTTATTTATTAACACTTTATGTACAATGTGTACAAGGCGGACTTAATGCTTACCTTTAGGTGGTGCAGAGAAAGTGGTTTAGATGTACCCATGACACAAATGAAAAACATATATGTATTTTTAGCCAGCAGCCGATTTTAAAGATAAAAAAAAAATCAATCTCTTAACACTAATATTTATTTAAAACCACAAATCAAATTATAATAATTATGACAAGATAACACTGCTCATAATATGTAGCAAAGTTACACAAATAAGAATGTGGAAACAGAATATGGCTCACGTGACCTATGTAGGCAGACCGTCACGGACTCTAACCCCGAACTCGACTATTAGATCCGTACGCCGCGGTAACCTCGAACCAAGTGGACGAATGACTGTGCCAGCCCACCTTATATAGCCTACACGACCATATTTGAGGTAGGGTAGATTGCTAAAAACGTGGCAGCCCGCATTATATAACCCACGTGGCCGTATTGCCAGGTTGAGGTAGGGTAGACTGCTAAAACGGCCTTCCTGCTGCCTGGTCGTCCTCGACCTGGTTGTCCGCAGCTTCTTCATCTTCGGTACCGGGGGCTTCCGCCTGGCCTGCTTCCGTATTCAAGTTCAGGCTGGGCGTTGAAGGTCCTGTACTGAAGGATGAGCCGGGCAGATCTAGTTCCGTCGCGTTGGCGTCATTATCTTTAAACAAAGAAACTTACTGAGAAACTTTTAATTGAACTGGGCTGGACTCAAGCTCAAAATATTTTCACAATAAATGATTGTGAAGCAAACACAAATTCAGAAACAAGTAAATAGCGTTAATTTTAATTTGTAATTAAAATTAGGGAATGAGTTGTACACTCATCTAACCATACTAAATTATTACGTTAAAAATGAAATTAAAGAATGCAAGCTGTTTGAAAAGGATATGTAAAAAAAGAAAAAAAAAAATGATAGTGCTCGATTAGTGTTATACAAGGCACTCGGCGACTTGGCACTCCATTGCCAATGCTGATGCGACTTGGTATTTTACTACCAACGCTACGGCGACTTGGCACTCCATTGCCAACGCTGATGCGACTTGGTATTTTACTACCAACGCTAAAGCGACTTGGCACTCCATTGCCAACGCTGATGCGACTTGGTATTTTACTACCAAAACGCTAACGGCGACTTGGCACTTAACTACCAACGCCAGGACGACTTGATGACCTGCACCAACGTCCAAGAACGACTTGACGACCAGCGCCAACGTTCATGATGACTTGAAGTCTGTCAACGTCACAACCAGCGGCGACTTGATGTCTCATTACACCAACGCCTCGGACGACTTGATGCACATGCACCAACGTCCCGGACGACTTGACGACAATCGTCAACGTCCACGCCTGACTAGCAATATGCTACAGGCAAGATAAACAGATCGAAAGTGCTCACTTTCGAAGAACGCAGCACAGGAATCGGGGCACCACTCGCCACGCCACAGCAACATGTGTTGGGCAGCAGCTTGGGTGGTTTTGCCAAAGCCACCGCTCAGCAGTTTGAGTTCATAGCGGCCACTGGGCAGGCCCCGTACTACTTTGTATGGACCTCGCATTCCCGAATCCAGTTTTCCGGTTGCCTGTGAACATTTAATTACAAAAACCAAATCGCCTACGTCAAACTGACGGGAATGTTGCCTATTTCGGTTGGCAACCTCATCTTGTTTTGTCATGTTGTCTGTCAGCAATTGACGAGCCCGACTTCTAGTAAGCTCGCGCATACTTTCACGGTTGGGTGTCGCAGACTCGAGAGCGACGTCACGTACTAAGCTACGAAGGACTGGCGTGGTCGCTTCAATGCCAATCAAAATTTTCAATGGTGATGTTTGTATCGTCTTTTGTTTTGTGATATTTAAAACAAGCTGAAGCTTCCATAATGTGCTGACCCATGATGCGTTTTTATAATTGGCCTCGATGCGAATCATATTCAGTACAGTGCGCACATACCTTTCAACCTGTCCATTGGCATGATGCATTTCCGGCGTTATGCTGTGAAGGTCACAACCGAGATCATTAATCCAGGATGTGAAATCACGCGACTCGAACATTCGCCCTTTGTCGGTGATCATCAGCTTTGGTACGCCGAATAACGAAATGCATGTTGTCACCACTCGTTTCAACTCACCAGTGTCCTGTCTCACGATTGGGAACAGAAGACAATATTTGGAAAATGCATCCACAACTATAAGGACAAATTTAAAGCCTTCAGATTGTGGTAGTGGTCCAAGTGCGTCAACGTGTACAGTGTGAAAAGGCTCTTCTGGTTTCCTCCACGAAGTGATATAGTTTGCAGGGGTGCACGTGGAACTCGTTTTTGAGACATACATACCAGGCAGTGAGTGATGTATTTCTTGACGAACTGCCTGAGACCAGGAAACCAAAAATGTCGTAATATGAGATCTAGCGTCTTGTCAGGCCCAATGTGTTCATGCTCGTCATGGAATATTCGGAGTAGGCTTAGACGATGTCCTTTGGGTATGTAGCACAGTAAGCGTGGTTCCTGGCCTACAGGAGAGTATTTGTAGTAGAGGAGGTCATTTTTTACTACATACCGGTTGCATCTAAACTGCCTTCCCGAAGACGTTGCATAAGATTCTGAGTCTCGTCGTCAGCTGTTTGAGCAATTTGGGCCCAACTGCGCGGTTTTCCGACTTGATTTACGCTAACGGCTGGATTGCGACTTAAGTAGTCGGCATGAGGCATCAATACTCCTTTTCGGTACTCGATGGCGAAGTTAAAGTCCTGCAAATAGATCCACCAGCGTGCTACTCTGGGAAGAAGATCTTTTTTGCGCTCAGTTGACTTCAATGCGTTGCAGTCTGTTACCACGGTGAACTGAAGCCCCACTAGGTAGTGTCGGAAATGTTGCAGCGCCTTCACGACAGCTAATGTCTCGAGCTCGTACGAATGGTATTTCGCCTCTGCTCCTTGAGTAACTTTGCTAAAGTAGGCTACAACATGTTTCTTACCATCCATATGCGTCTGGAGAAGTACCGCACCATATCCGGCGCCACTAGCGTCTGTGTGGACTTCGGTCTGGAGCTTTGGATTGAAGATAGCCAGTACCGGTTCGCTGGTGAGTAAATGGATAATGTTTTGCCGGATAGCTTCGCACTCGGGAGACCACTTGAACTCCATACCTTTCCTTGTGAGTCGTGCAATTGGTGCTGTTTTGATAGCGTAGTTTTGAATGTAGCGGCGGAAGTACCCTGCCAAGCCAAGGAGCTGACGAACCTGGCGTACAGTCTCAGGAGGCGAAGTGTTAACTAGGGCCTCTACTTTACGTGGGCTCGGCCTCACCTGACCTGACTGACTCTAGCTACTAGCCTACCTAGATATTCAATTTGAGTAGCTAAAAATGAGCATTTTTTTAGATTTACCGAAAACCCGGCGTGTGTAAGAGTTTGCAAAACTCTGCGCAAAAGATTGATACCCTCATCAGCACTGTTACTTAATATGAGAACGTCATCGACATATACCAGGACACTACCCTCATCTATAAAATTACGCAACGTATCGTTAATAATTCTTTGGTAGACGATAGGAGAGTTTGCAAGACCAAAAGGCATTTTGACGTATTCAAAATGTTCCTCGGGAGTTACAAATCCAGTTAAATGAATGCACTCCTCTTTAATTGGGATCTGGTGGAAACCAGTAGCCATATCAAGGCTAGAAAAGTACTTGTGGTTTCCCAATCGATCGATGTGGTCATCAATGAGAGGGATTGGATATCGATCTTTCACAGTAATACGATTAAGAGCTCTAAAATCTACGCAAAGTCTATCTGATCCGTCACGTTTTTTGACTAAAATAATAGGACTCGCGTATTCCGATTTCGATCTCCTAATAATGCCCTTGTCTAATAGGTCTTTCGTAATCTCGCGAACCTTTATTTTTTCTTGATAGGATAGCTTGTACGGCCGGTAAACAACAGGTATATTGCTGGTAAGTTTTATTTCCATCTGTCCTGTTTTGACAGTAGTAGACGCAGTACCAGATATTAAAAATTCGGAGAACTCATTTATGATCCTAAGGAGAGATGCCAGTTCATCGCCTTGAAGAGGTGAATTAATCTCGATGCCATTGATTTCATTTTGGATTGAATTTACTAAGTGTTGAGTTTGTGATTTAAGCGAATGCATAAGATATTGCCTATTTTTAGTTCTGACGTATGTTACTCCATCTCGGTTGAGTATGTCAGTGCCTACTATAATAGGAGTATTCATACAAGTGGACGGTACCACAACTAGATCCGCTTCGATTGAAATATAATTAAATTCTATAGTGACAGTTACGTACGACGAAGAAATAATTTCTTTGTCACTAATGCCCTTAAGTACGCAAATTCTCGATTTAGGCTGACATTGTAGTTGACCGACTACATCCGAAGAAATAAGTGAAATATTAAGTGCACCACTATCAATTAGAACGTCGACCGGGACACCGTTAACGACAGCTGTAGTTATATCGCAATTGTTTTTATTGGAACTGGTTCGGTCCGTGCATAAGTTGATTTTTCGCTGATTATCAATACCGCGAGATTCAGAACGCGCTTTGGCGAAACACTTGGCTTCTTCGTGCCCTACCTTCTTACAGAAGGTGCATGTTACAACATTGAACGGTTTCGTGATTATCGAATCAGATGTTGGAACTATCTTTCGTTTCTTTGGGCAATTACGATTGATATGACCACGTTGATTGCAATTAAAGCATTTGATTTCCGGTTTACTATTTTGCGGTTGTGGTTTCTTATTATGCACGAAAGAACGACTATTGACCTTAGTACGATCAGGTTTCACATAAATTGACAAGAACGAAACTAAAGCATCGGCAGATAAATTCGCATTAGTTGCCGCGGCACGAACTTGAGGGCTATCTATTCCGCGTATAACAATTAGCGTTCTTAGTTCTTCCGATAAGCCCTCGATCATTCGCAAACGTAATAAAGTGCGGCGCCCGTATTCCGCATAAGTTGCATATTTATCGGATGTCGTACTCATCGTATCAAAAAGAATATTCGCGAAATCTAACTTACTGGGACATAACGACTTGAACTCCCGCTTGAAATTGGACCACGTTCTATCGTTAGTGACCCATTCATTGAGCCACACCCTAGCGTCTCCTTTAAGACATAACCCTATTCGCGATAAACATTCTTGATCGCTCCAACCGTTAATTTCCTTAACACAATCTACTTCTTGGCACCATATACTTCAATATTATGGATTGAAGGATCACAATTTGAAATATAGTAATTTTGTAATCGCATAGGCGCGGCCGATTTAATCGCTTCCATAAGTGCCTGGGCCAAGGAGGAAACTTCAGAAGAACGACCGGCCGAATTAAGAGAACGCTGTACGGAAGTGATTGGAACAGACTCAGTCGAATCGTTTCGTACACGGGTATTATTAAAAACACGTGATGGACTACGCGTCCGAGACGAATCTAAATTCGCACGACGATGTCTATCTTTACGAGTTCCGCAACGAGAAACACTACGAGAACGTCGTCGCGGCGACGAAGAACAGCTATCGCTTTCGTGGTTACTGCGCTTAGGATTACGCTGTGCGGGTCGTTCTCTGCTAAGAGATCGTTCATTATCACTCCGTAACGACGGCGAACCACGTGTATTTCTAGACCGAGTTTCTCCCCGATGCACAGATTCATCGCGAACGGCTTTACTACGACGCGAACGCAAACGAGATCTAACCCGACCACGTGAGCCACTACGCGAACGACTATGGCATTTACTTCGCGGCATTTTAAGTCGTTTAACACAATAACGAATTCACAAAATACTTCACGCACTATTATAAGGAACAATTAAATGAAAACTTCAAAACCACGTGGTGATATTACGATTAACAATAATTATCAACACAATCAAAATATCAGTAGGAAATAAATCTAAATAAGATTATTTGAGCAGGTTATTTTGTTTTGTAAAACTAATGAGCGAACTGGGATTACTTATCCCACTTCTGATTTTAGCCAGCAGCCGATTTTAAAGATAAAAAAAAAATCAATCTCTTAACACTAATATTTATTTAAAACCACAAATCAAATTATAATAATTATGACAAGATAACACTGCTCATAATATGTAGCAAAGTTACACAAATAAGAATGTGGAAACAGAATATGGCTCACGTGACCTATGTAGGCAGACCGTCACGGACTCTAACCCCGAACTCGACTATTAGATCCGTACGCCGCGGTAACCTCGAACCAAGTGGACGAGTGACTTTTTTTTTTTTTTTTTTTCCCTCAGAGAGGAAGGCTGAGAATCCTCATGGATACCACGCAACAGGCAAGCAGGGATGCGTTGATTATGTCGGACTCCTGGTGAATCGAGGCGGCTCGATCCAACAGACCTACCGACTAAACTCAGCCTAGCCTTGGCCCTAGTGGCCTTATGGCTTGAATGGAGGTGCCAGCCCACCTTATATAGCCTACACGACATATTTGAGGTAGGGTAGATTACTAAAAACGTGGCAGCCCGCATTATATACCCACGTGGCCGTATTGCCAGGTTGAGGTAGGGTAGACTGCTAAAAGTATATATATATAATAATAATAAAAGTAATTATTTTAAATCCTAATACATAGATGTAATTAATAATAATATATGATGTAATTATTATATACATATGACGATATCATAAATAGATAAAACTTAATGATAATAAACCAAGAAATATGCCACATCATAATAAACTCTTCTGATAAATATATTTCCGCAATTTATTTTTGAAACTCAATCTGCTGGAAGACTTTTTATTTTCAAGAGGCAAAGCATTCCATAGCAGAATGGATTGAACTACAAAGGAGGCGTGAATTGTTTCGGAATGGTGAGACGGACATTTCAGAAGCAAATTGGGTGATGATCGGAGAGACCTATCATGAGAAGCACACAAGTATTGAAAATAGGGACTCAAATAGCTGGTGTGTTGGGACCATTGGGAATGGAATAGAGAGTATTCAATGTTCTAACATTACTACGCTGCCGAATAGGCATCCAGTTCAACCGTATTCAATGCTCGGAGATATGGTCATATTTTCGTAAATTGTTGACGAACCGAATGCAATTGTTTAGAAGTCGGTCAAGTTTGTTGAGTAGATCTGCATTAAGGTCAAGGTAGCACACATCACCATAATCAATGACAGGAAAAATTAAGGTCTGTACAAGCAGTTTCTTAATGTCAGCAGGCACAAAGTTCTTTAAGCGATATAGTGACCGTAAAATGCCAGTTGACGTTGACAAATGCTGGTAACTTGAGGCTGCCAGCTAAGCGCTGAATCCAAATAAAGCCCATATCCAAATAAAGCATATATAGTGTGGTACGAGCTACTATTGTTCGCTTATTATTCTGCAAACCTGTTTTTCCGAGTGAAAGACTTAATGTTCGCTGTTACTGGCTTATCATAAGTTTTATCCGCGGACGCATAACCGTACTAATTGTGTACACTTTATACATCCTTGTATGTGAAAAGGAATGATATTATTTGAACATTAAATTTGAAAGATAAATCAAAATAAATCGTACATGATACGTACATGTTAAAGCAGTAATAATATTAAAATACGTTTATACAATCAAGATAAAAAAAACAAAATCAAAAATCTATTCTTGAAATAGGACACTCACTTGCACGTCAAAGATGCGACGCCATTGGTTAACAAGTTTACGGCGGGAGAACTTATGAACCAATTATATTTTTCCAGTAAGAAAACCAGCCAGATTTATTCTTTTTTACAAGTTCAAATAGGTTCACATTATATCTATAAAAATAGATATCTATAAAAATAGATATAATGTGACAAATGATTTAAATCTGTGAAAAGGCAAATCAATAACACTTTCTGGAACTCTGTTGTAAAATGCTAAGCATTTCCCCATAAAACTGTGCCTGTAGTTTGTTGTAGTTATTATAGTGCATCGGAACGGCTAGCTTATTTATATTTGTCGTGTTTTTATGAATTACAATTGCAAGAGAACCGAAAAAAAACAATCACCTCACTATGTAGGATTGCTCTGATATTTAGCGATTCGTTGTAGTCTCGGAGTGTATTCGTAGGCGTACTACAAATACGCAACGCTCGTAAATATAAAACGCTCCGCTACTTGTCATTGGCCTGAGGTGCAATGTGAAGAATATATATATCATTTCATTTAAAGATAAATAAGATAATTTAGTTTTTGTTTATAGAAACTATAATAAGTTCAATAAAAACAGTGATCTACATAATGTGAATACTAGAAACAAAAATAAACTTGCCGTTCCAATGTTCAGACTCCATAAAACTAGCTGTTCGTTCTTGGGGAAATGTATATCTATGTTTAACAAAAAGACACTCATGAGTAAAGGTTATTATAAAGTAAGTGACTATCTAAATGATCACACTATTTGAGAATAGGGACACTATTCATAGAGCCATGTTTGGTAACAACATTATTTATAATATTGTATTATTTTTATATGTGTATGTAAACATACATACGACTGTAATCGTATTAGGTATGATTGTATACTATATTAGTTATTATACTATATTATATTTTTATATTATATTATTAGAATTATTAACATTGAAAAGAGGAGATAAAAAATAGACCTTCAGAGTTTCTTGCCTGTTCTTCTCGAGAAGGCTCTCCCAATTTCCGAACAGGTGTCGAGTCAATTTTTTTTTCCTTATTCGTACGTACGGACAAAGTTTTTGTTTTTTTTAAAGCTTTTTTTTTGTTTTGTTTGTTGACGTCAATAAGTGCCTGTAAAGGTCTATGTTGAATAAAGATTATTTTGATTTTTGATTGATTATATATTTTTTAATTTTTTATCAATTTTCTTATATTGCTATAGCGTACCATGCTCCCTATTTTTTTTTTATAGGATAGGGCAGCAAACGAGCAAACGGATAACCTGATGGTAAGCGATAACCGGTCTTTTAAATGGGAATATGCTCTTTATTTGAAGGTTTCGATATCGCATCGGTTGGGAAATACTGCAGGCGACAATTCATTCCACAGTTTAGTAGTGCGTGGCAGAAAATTCCTGGAAAAACGCGATGAGGCGGACTGCCAAGCGTCTAGGTGATGAGGATGAATGTCACCCAATGACACCCAAGAAATTCAACAATTAATTGCGGACACCGCTGCATCTAACCCTAATGCGCCCAACCACCTCTATAACATGTATAATATATGTATGTCTATCCGTTACCCTAGACCCCATAACATAAGCCTTACAGAACTTACTTTGGGCTAGGCTAATTGGTGTCGCCGGCGGGCGCGAGGAAATCGCGCCCGCGGACCGGCGGACCGGCGGACGTGGCCGGGGGGCGTCGTTGGTGCCGGAGATCGGGGGAGGTATTGTAGCCTCCCCCGAGGACGGCTCCCCTGTATCGGCAGGGGAGCGGAGGCTGGGGGTTCCCGAATGTCGCTTAGCGTTCCCAAGGGCTCCCTACATGCATGAGTAAGGCCATCGCTGAGTTTTTGGAGTGGAATGGGTAGGCCCCCTTTCTGGGGAGGAGAGCCCCACATAACAGCTGGCTCTCCGCAGCTAGGATATGCAATTTATTGCATTTTTGCTCAACTTAACAAAACAAAATTGACACATTTATATTCGTTTTATTTTTTTATATAACTTCCATTTAAGTAATCCCTTGGCAATTTTTGTCACTAATCTAATACACCGCATATTTTATTATAAAGAAGTTTATATAAAAACGAAACTTACCTGTTTTTAATAATAGGTGGTTAGTTAATATAGCCGGGCTTAAAATGAACGGATTCTACTGTGTTTGCACCATCCCTAGCCTGCATTGTAAGGAGCTCTTAAAAATGCAATAATAAAGAAACAGCCGCTGGGGGTTTGAAAGAAAAAGCGATTATGCACTAAACAACGAATGAACGTCGTGCTGAGGGTAGTTGCTATTCTTTTAATATAATGGAAAATAATGTTTTATATACGCGATCCATATTAGGATTTTATCCTGTATCGTGGATGAAATGACATGCAGACCGTAACAAATTTTTATAGGTCATGTAACGTGAGTAAGTGTTTGGATTGGCCAGTTTAGCACGAAAGAGGCAAAAAATTCATACTACCTCCTAAGCTACAAAAAACTAGAGGTGCTTTTATGGGCAAATATATAAATTTTTATAACAAGATTCCACATAGTGTAGCTGCATTGCCTTTTCATAAGTTCAAGGTACATGTTAAAAAGACACTAATGAGTAAGGGCTATTACAAAGTCGATGATTATTTAAATGATGCTGTGCCGGTCATGAGAACGTGCACGTATTGAGGTTAACATTCCTTGAGATAATCATCTTAAGGGTGCTGAGTAAGCTAGAAATACGCACGTACCATATTAGTATATAAGCCTTAGTTTTAGTTAAATAAGTGAGTTATTATAATGGAGACCATAATAGACGATATCAGACTATAACCTGAGTCTCCTTATGTCAATTGCTTAAACACTGACAAATTGGTGACCCCGACAAACGCAACACGAAGAAAATAATGGCAATTGGTGACTCGGAATACAAGGACCCGCACAGAAGATATGGCAAACCCGACCAGAGGACCCGACGCACAGAAGACATTTCAGACCCCGACTGGAACAATGGACCCGACAAACAGAAGACATGATAAAAAAACGTGAACAACAAAAACCGACGAACAGAAGACATGGCAAAATGGTAACCCAACTCTTTAACAACGGACCCGACGGAAACAAAACTATGGCAAAGCGGACTCTCAACTACAATACGGCTCTCACTGTACAATTGATAACAGGAAGGACTCTACAATTGACTTAAGGAAGAACTATAAGTTGCCTAAGCACTGGCAAAGATGCCAATGCTTGGTGTTCATTTGAGGATACATTCTAAAGTGTAAATATGTATTTTCCCGTATAAATTGTAAACACATATGTACGTTGTATGGTAACGACATAATTTATTGTAAATGTTGTTATTACTTTTGATAAAATTGATAAGTTGCCCATTTTTCTTATCAGCTAAAAATACGTCCTGATTTGGTAAAAATATTTGGACAATTCAAAAGAGTATGTCGATTTAACAAAGATAATTTTGTTCTGTATTGAGTTGATTGTTGGCTCTTGGTGGAACTTATTATACATGTTGAATAAAACACTTGTACTGTTCCACTAATTTTAATTATTGTCGACCTGACCGGTTCGCTTTACAGCATTTTCAAAGGTTAAAGCAAACACAGCTGTTCGTGTTTACCAAAGATAATTTTGATTTTGAGTAAAAACTAAAATGAGCGTGGTCATCTTAAGATTCCTCATGGAATACTACTTCCCTGATGCGTTGGCTTAACCAACCAACCAACTAAAAATTTTCATGTTTAGGGTTCCGTAGCCAAATAGCAAAAAACGGAACCCTTATAGATTCGTCATGTTTGTCTGTCCGTCCGTATGTCACAGCCATTTTTTTCCGAAACTATAAGAGCTATAATGTTGAAACTTGGTAGTTATATGTATTCTGTAAACCGCATTAAGATTTTTGATGCAAAAATAAAAAATAATGATAAATAGTTGGGGCTCCCCATACTTAGAACTGAAACTCAAAAAATTTTTTTCATCAAACACATACGTGTCTGATATCTATGGTTAGGTCTTCAAAAATGATACTGAGGTTTTTAAAATATTTTCTTTCTAAACCGAATAGTTTGCCTGACAGACGCTTCCAAAGTGGAAAAAAGTTGGTCTCCCCCCTCTTACTTCTAAAATAACATAATAAAAAATCTAAAAAAAAACATATGATGTATATTACTATAAAAACTACCAACGAAAATTGTTTTGAACGACATCTAGTAAGTAGTTTTTTTCTAATACCTCGTAAATCGTACACCGCTTCCTTCAATTTCATAAATCAATGGCACGGAACCCTTTGTGCGTGAGTCCGACACGCACTTGGCCGGTTGTATATGAAAACTGATGCTTCATGTGATCCAGTTCTGCCAAAGACATCCATGACAACCTTATACAAGACCTAAATTATGTTTCATCAATTTGGCAAAACATCACATTTAAAAAGGGAATTTGTTTTTTTGTCCTTTCAGGAGAGAGAAGCTGAGAATCTTTGCAAGGAGTACGGAACGTACCAAGCATATTACATCAGAGGCAAGTGCTGCGGTGATTATGTCAGATTCCATAACAGCAAGAGTACTCCAATCAGTTCTAAGAGCCTTGTAGGCAAACCTCATTCTCAAGAGAGGAACGCTTGAAGAGCCTTTGTCTAAAACTGACTTTTGTCATTAAGGGGAAATTGATTATGATTTTATCACTGCATAGTATAAAACAAAGTCTGTCTGTCCCTATGTATGATTATATCTTTAAAACTACGCAACGGATTGCGGGTTTTATTAATAGTTAGAGTGATTCTTAAGGAAGGTATATGTATAATAACATCTGTTGAAGAAAACGATGTATACAGTTAACTTCAGTTTATTATTGAATATAAAACTATAAATAAAGCCGATTACAACACAATACTATTTTACAATAATTATTTTATTATATGAACGTACAGACAACCAGTTTGAGAAGAATAGAGAGAGAACAGATAAAATTGACAATGTCATTTTTGTCATTAAGTAGCAATACTTAAAATTATCCATTAAATAGTAGAAAAATACTGTTATTTTTGAGGTTTCTAATGTGATATCGTAAATAATTGCATTCTTTCCGAGAACATTCATGCATAAGATTATTAATGGAGCCATAGATTGCCCATTACTATTACACTCAATCAATCTTAATATTCCCATAAAGTCGCCACGTCTTGGCAGATGCGTCCCTTTTTCGGTGAAGGGTAGTAAGAGTAATCTTGGTCGCCACGCCACCATGAATAGACTCCAGCGTCAATACAATATTCTGGCAAAGAAAGTTAAAAGTGATATTTTTGCAGACAAAACAGCAAAATTTTGACGAGAAATAATAAATTGTCTATCGGTCGGGTCCTTACAATATTGATTTTATTTCTGTATAACTTTTAACACTTAATAATTTCTTGTAACAATGTAAAATTAGTATAATTTGGTATAAGTAAAAGAATAGTTCATGTAAAATTAAGCTAATCTATACTAATATTATAAAGAGGAAAGATTTGTTTGTTTGTTTGTTTGTTTGTAATGAATAGGCTCCGAAACTACTGGACCGATTTCAAAAATTCTTTCACTTTTGGAAAGCTACATTATCCCCGGGTAACATAGGCTACTTTTTATCCGGAAAAATCGACAGGTCCCACGGGATGCGCAATAAAGGCTTCGCTCAAAAACTACTGCACAGATTTTCATGCGGTTTTCATCAGTAGATAGAGTGATTGTTGAGCAAGGTTCTGCGGTATTTTTTATCTCGGAAAAACGGATAGTCCCACGGGAAGCGCGATAAAACCTTCGCGCCATAAACCGACTTCCGCGCATATGTAGCCGTGGGCCTATAGACCCAATCCCGAAATCCACGCAGGCGAAGCCGCGGGCAGAAAGCTAGTGATTTATATATTGTAACATCGAGTTCACTTATGCATGCCGTGGCAACCTGTAATTGGGTCTGCACTTAGAAAGAGTAGATTTACACTTAATTTTAAGTTTTTATTAGTGTAAGACTTGTTGGTTATCCTAAAAATAAATAAATAAATAAAACATTGCAAGCGATTACATACAACGTTCACAGTTTTCTGTAGTGTATTTAGTACCAGCATTGCACCCGTGCGAAGCCGGGGCGGATCACTAGTATTGCTATAAAGTATAGTTACAAATTTGTTTTCTGTGAGACTCTCTACTACATCCCTTTGTTTGAGATTCTTCATCCGATTCTGCTGCAATGCTTTCTATGTTGTGTTCAGGTAATGTAGTAGCGAAATTACTAAATATCCTCTTTGCAACTTATATGGAAGTTACAAATTTGTAGTGACAAGAATCAATACAGAAACTTCGTTAAAACTACAGACGTCAATTAAGAACGTAATTCCACATTCATAGAGTTCAAAGTATACTGAAGATATTTGACGTGGCTGTAACCTCTTACGAAATACACTAAGTGTTTCAAGGGAGCTAAATAATATTAATATGTGTGTATCTATGAGAGGTGTAAATTGGGTAGGCGACAATTTTTTAAATACTATATATAATAAGAGTACTCTTTTAAGTGAGAAATATTGTAGAACCAACAGTATACCTGCGCCTATTACTTTTAAAGATACATCGCTATGTTTGCGGCGCTGTCGCGGGTCGCTCAAAAACGCTCCATACTAAAAACACTGCAATTTTGACGTCATAACTCAGTAAACTCGCCTAATTTGTATGAGCGTACAAACAAATTTTAAAATAACTTTGTTATTTATACGTTTATAGGTATACTTTCTATATATAAAAATGTTACATTTAATGTGAGAATGGTAGAAATGTGTTCGTTTCATTAGAATTACGTAAATAACGATTGCTCATTTTTTAGAAATCTAAAAACAATATAAATTAATAATTAAACTGAAATTTCTATTTTGACATACTTTCATGAGATATAAATTGCTCAAATCAGATAACTATAGTATAAAAACGGCCGTAATCAATTTTATTGTAGTCGTCTACCCTATTCTCTTGAAAAAATATTACCTCTCACCAACTAACTTTTTCCCCTTACAAAATAAATTATTTTATGATGCCAAAAAGCAACAACCCTACATCAGCATACGAGGAATGCCACGCTGCAATATAATGAGCTGAAAAGTTGATTAGGGATGTCAATCTCAAGTACGTCAATCTCAAGAAATACATTAATAAAAATTTAATTTATGTTCATAAGAACTATAAAAATATTCAAGTTCTTAAATCAATTACGAGAAATAATTTAAGGTTTTCGTACTGTCAATGATTACTTGAATGATAACGATGCATGGGTCTAATTTTAATGACTCATAGAAACGTTGCCAAATATTTTCTTGCTGTTTCTTTCCAGTACAAGTTCTCCTGTCGTATATTTGTGAACCAATGCCGTAGCGTCATTGATGTGTAAAAGCGATTGTAAAAATCCAATTTCAAGACTAAAAAGTTGATTATGGTTTTTTTTATTTTAAAGTCTTTTGGTTTTAGACAAGCGTCGATGTTCTGTCTAATTTCCAAACTAAAGATCATTTTTTTCGTCTTTGCACTTAACAATTTTTCTTTGTATAAGTAGCAATATTATCTGGTTTAGATATCTTCGCTTGATACATTATTGACAACTGTCTTGTAATCACGGTATTTATTTTCCTTTCCCCCACCCCCGCGGAAGCGTAGCGCTATATAGTTATTAATTCCAAATATATTTGCTTCGTCATAAGGTGCCACTTCCGCTGCGGCCTCGCCTGAGCCTCGGCGCAATGAAAGCGCTGGATTATTGCGCGAACACAACTTCGTTAGACCCGCCCAAGTTATCAGCTGAAGCGACTTACATTAACATTGCCGGTATTAAGTGTGTCGCTTTCTCAAAATTGAACTGCCATTACATCGTGATCTGTTGTTATAAGTAACAGTTGATTTCATTTATATTATCTCCAGTTTTATCTTAAGTAATGTCTAATTATAAAATGTCACAAAATAAATTTATTATTTTCCGTCCGTGAAAAAGCTGCCAAAAATTAATTTAAGTTAGCGCCATTGCTAACATTAGAAATTAAGCTTGAGCCGTTGCCAACATCACAAATTAAGTTAGCGGTATTGCTGAAATCAGAAATTAAGCTAGCATCATTACTAAAATCAGAAACCAAGTTAGCGCCATTGCTGAAATCAGAAATTAATCTAGCGTCATTACTATCATCACAATTTAAGCTAGCGCCATTGCTAAAATCAGAAAATAAGCTGGCGCCATTGCTAAGATAAGAAATTTAGCTACCGCCATTGCTAACATCAGAAATTAAGCTAGCGCCATTGCCAACATCAGAAATTAATCTGGCATCATTACTAAGATAAGAAATTAAGCTAGCGCCATTACTAAAATCAGAAATTATACTAGTGTCATTACTAACATCATAAATTAAGCTAGCGTCATCGCCATCATTAAAAATTAAGCTGGCATCATTGCTAACATAAGAAATTAAGCTAGCGCCATTCCCAACATCTGAAATTATACTAGTGCCATTGTAAACATCAGAAAACTTACTACTGAGACGTCAACGTCATATTATTCCCTTAGGAAAACAGGAGTATTATACCTATGGCTATATTCCTGTTGTTGTGGTATAAAGCACGCTTTCTGGATCTAGTTTATTATCACATTTAAATCCCATATATTTTCAACACGCTTTCTCCTATCTCCTATGCCGATTTCATAACTCTCTGAGGCCAGACGCCGAAGTTGTGCGGTAATTAAAACATGTTTATCTCTATCCTCCGTGTGCCGTGTATGTTGTGTATTATGTACTTTGTGTATTTTTGAACACAACCTCGTAATAGCCTTGTTACGAGTTAATAGAGCGCTTACTTTGTGAAAGCTTTATGATATGTTAGGAATAGTGGATGAATGTAGTTACAACTTAGAGATGTTAGTAGCATTGTTTGCTTGTATCATATAATTTAAATACATACAAAAACATACACACACACACACACACACACAAATATATATACTCACACCTTGGAAAAAGATCATAAGGGAGTAAGCAGGTGTTACAGTTTACACTTGCTGCAATGTAAACGTAGCTAGCTTCCTCCCTGGCATCCTCGACTCAGTAACATTGTCATGCACGCTCTCTCATGATACTCTTGACCTGGCCTTCCTTCCGTGTATCATCTATTTGGTCCAACTACGTTCATCTAGGTCGTCCCATATCATCTGGCTCATTCATATTTGTCTTATAAATTTCTTGTCTCAGTCGTCTTTCGCCCATCCTTTCGGCACATTCAACCCATCTTCTACATGTTTATTTACGGTGTCAAATTATATAATTTATTTCAGTATCTTACCTATTTGTTTCGAATACGTTCGTCTAGGTCGTCTCTTGTCAACTGGCCTCTTCATATTTGGCTTGTAAATTACTTTTGTCAAACTTCTTACGTCCATCTGTTCTATGTTAGTTACCACCTTCTACGTATTCTTCTACGGATCTAAATTATGTATTATATTATTTGACATATGCATTAGATGACTCTTGAATATAAAATGTCTATTGGTTTCATTGCAGGGCCGTTTGATGGATTTTTTCATGATGCAAAATGGCTGATGCTAAGCAGCCTATGCACGCTTATAACACCAGAAGCATCACAAACGCTTTGCAGACGTTTTAAGAGTTTACTACTTTCTTGAAGAACCCCATACTGTACTTATATAGTTTTTTTTTTTTTTTTTCAATTTAAGAGCTGGGCTCTTGTCGGTGGAGCACCCTCCATCTATCTCGGCATTCCGCCATCCTTTTGACTTCCTGATAAGACATGACAACTATTTTCTCCTTCACTTGCTGCATGTAGGTTCTTCTTGGTCTTCCTCTCTTCCTCTTCGCTTCTATCTTTCCTTCTATGATGGTCTTAAGAAAATTGTCATGTCTTATCAGGTGTCCCAACATTTTCCCTCTTCTGTTTTCGATAGTCCTTAATATGTTTCTCTTCTCCTTTACTATACTTAAAACTTCTTCATTCGTTTTCCTTTCAGTCCAGCTTACTCTTTCCATCCTTCTCCAGCACCACATTTCAAAGGCCTCCAGTCGTTTTCTATCTTTTTGCGTCATTGTCCACGTTTCGCATCCATACAGTGCTATACTCCAAACATACACCTTATAGTTTATAGAGTACTATTTATCTAATGGCTTTAATCAATGTACTGTATTGTAGAACCTCTTATGCAAAACCCTTCACATTACCATTCGCAATTGCCAGTTCTGTTAGTGGCGAAATGAGCCTTCTCAAAGCGCCATCTGAGTGCCAGCCTTTACTGTTAAGATGAATTTTAATGTATTGCTGAGAGCTAATGACTCCTTGAGACGCAGCGAGATAGTGCTGTATGCAAATGTGTTTCCTTCTGTTCAGAACCCTCATTATGAAATGTTTTTAGAATGTTTTTATGGGGGTGTAGATTTATGAACACATTTTAGGAAAGTTTGTAATAATTATGTTCTTTTTTTTTATTCAAATATGACTTTATAGAAAGCTCTTTTGAATCAATTAATCAACATTTTTTTAGCTAATAAGAAGTGCGTGTGCAAGAAACTTATCAGCTTTATCAAAAGTAATAACAATGTTTACAATAAATTATGTCGTTATCATACAACAGACATATGTGTTTACAATTTATACGGGAAAATAAATATTTACACATCTAAAGCTGCAAACGAAACTCTGACAGACAAACTTTTTACTGATTGCATTTTTGGCACCAGTATCGATCCGTAATCACCCCCTGATAGTTATTTTGGAAATATATTACGTGTACAGGATTGACCTCTCTACAGATTTATTATAAGTATTGATAAAGAAAGACACATACCATGTCTGTGGATAGTAAATTAAATATCATAAAAAAATCCAAATAAAATTAGTTTTGGAACTTTTTTTTGAAGTCGGTTTTATTTTTATATTTTATGTTTTTTTCTTAAGCATTTTGCATCAAAGAAACCTTAATAAAACTAAATTATAAACAAAGATCTGGTTCAAACAACCGTCAATCGGCAATGTGCCCAGAAGGTTGGCAGCATTACCACATCATATGGCAATGCTGATCCGCTGTGTCAAATATGATTAAGCCTACGGATCACGTATCGATTCGCTTAACCTACGGCTGCATTCTTTAAGGACTCTATGTTTGCTTTCCCCCCAGAGTCTCATAGTCTCGATCCCAAAAGGCTCAAATATGCATCCACTTATTATGTCTGCATATTTGGACGTTGGAGAGTTCGTCCGAAATAGCAGCTTTAATAGCGGTGCTTTAAAGATTGGACTTTATATAGTTTAATACTGTATTATCCGTCCATATGTCGCAGACATAGTTAATTTAGGTTAGATATATATATATATATATATCTAATCTAAATTAACTATGTCTGCGACAAATGGATGGATAAATTAATATTAATTAGGTAAAATCTATAGGTTAATTAGTAGATAGTCGTAATATTTGTTATTTTTATGTCAATGTGTCAATGTCACAGTTCAATGTCAATGTTAATTATTATTTTTTATTGGCTCTAATCATTGCTCGTTTGGCCAACCACTGGGCTCCGATAGAGGTTTGTTGTCTCGTGTGTCAAGTAGGGCCAGTTGTAAGAACAGCGCCTCTGCAGAACTGCGGTAGCATTATGCTGAGACAGAACCCTTTTTGACACATGTAGATCGCACACCTGCGTTTTTTCTTTTTCTCATTATTTGTTCTTTTTTCTTAATTTTCGATAATAATTCGACGACCTCCATAGTCGAGTGGATAATACGCCGGTTTCAAGGTGTCGCCATCTCTGAGGTCCCGGGTTCGAATCCCGGTGGGGGCAGATGTTTGTGTGATGAATGCGAGCATTTGTACCTTAGTCATGGTTGTTGATATATATTTCAATAAAAATTATTTATATATGTATAATATATGTATGTCTATCCGTTACCCTAGATCCCATTGCACAAGCCTTATAGAGCTTAGTTTGGGCTAGGCTAATTGGTGTAAGTGTAACAAATATTTATTTATTTAATTTTTAATTAATTGGACTATCTATGTGTGTCAAATAATCAAATAAATGTCTATTTATATATACATATATATAGATTTAGATGGTTTTCTCATAGACGCCATTGTCAAGATTAGATAAAACCACAAGAAAAGCAGTAGTATTAAAAAAAAACATCAAAATCTTTCGAGGTACTTTCGCGGTAACAAAAATAAAAACTTAAGAAAAAAAATCGGTTTTGAAAAAATCTAAACACAGCCTAAAATCTCACCTACACCCTGTATACTTATCAGACGAGTTCACAAACCATTACGAGCAGAAAACTTACGAGTTAGTTTCGCAGTGTCACTCAATGCCCGTCGAGCTGCAACAGACAAAATGAATTTTAATGTTTGCACGCGTTCAGCGCTAATGGCTTCTGAGTGCTGGAGGGGTGTTTCAAACTGTCTCTTAGTTCGATCGATTAATTTTCTACTCATAGTCGACCTGATAAATAAATAAATAATAAGCTGTTCCGTTAACACCCGCAATTGTTATATTTAATTAATCGTCTAGTTATATGCGTGTTTTTACTTACCATACAGTTCTTGCGGCATTGCTTGTAAATAAAAACATACGGTAGGGCACATTAGTACAATGTGCCCTATAGTATGTTTTTATAAATATAAAAATGATACTTGTAAGTGCAATTAGGTGGTCCACTTTTTTTTTTATTGCTAAAGTTGACAAACAAGCAGGCTGCCCACCTGATGGTAAATGGTAACAGTCGCCTATAGTATATGTGGTTCCCACGAGATTTGCAGCAAATCTGCAAACCTCATAAGAACCACAGTGTACGTTGCCAACTTGTGACATAAGATGTAAAGTCACAGTACCCAGTAATTTTACTGCCTATCTTACCCTTCACGCCGGAACACAGCAAAGCGAACCCTGCTGTTTGGCGGCGGAAATACGTAAGACGGAGGTACCCATGCAGACGACCCTGGTACAGAGTCTACCTTCTAGACCACTTTTCCAATCCAGTCTTCAAGACACTAAGCACCCGCTGTTTGTGAAGATCCATGAGTAAAATAAACCGTATATTTAAAGCACTGTGATACACTTCCGTAAATAGGTAATTATTAAACCAAAAAATGAACTAAAAAGTTAAAAATAAATTAACTCTAAAAAGAAATATAACCCTTTGTAACTTGATTGTAACCTTTAACGACAAATAAGCGTCTTCGTCTAGGACAAAATAATTCCATGTTGTACAAATTTATTTAATTTTAACACTAAAACTTTTCACCATACATAATTATTCAATCTCGTCCCCCCTCTTTATCATAGTCCCCATTTATAAATAAAAGCGTGTTACATTGTGATAGCTTGAGGAAAATGTTGTGTTGTATTAAACGGTTCTGATAATTAGTTCATTTTATAAACAAATAATAAAAGCTTGTTTTTAAAAAGGTTTTTTTTCTTTAATGTTTTTTTTCGAGTTATTCTCAGCAAGCCCTTTCATTTGATACCCATATTGTAGGAACGAATAAAAGAAAATTATCCGCCATTTTTGGTGTTCCGCCGTATTGGATTAAGAGTGACGTAACATTATTTTTTTCTAGTTATTCTTGGCAAGCCCTTTTATTTGATACCCATATTGTAGGAGTGCATTAAAAATAATTGGTCCGCCATATTGGGTACGCCGCCATGTTGGATTTAAAATGACGTGACATTATTTTTTTCTAGTTATTCTTGGCAAGCCCTTTTATTTGATACCCATATTGTAGGAGTGTATTAAAAATAATTGGTCCGCCATATTGGATACGCCGCCATGTTGGATTTAGAATGACGTCCCATAGTTAATCATGCATTGTCATCCGAACTAAACGTGTATACCAAATTTCAGCTCAACTGGAAACTGGGAAGTGGATCAAATTTAAGTTGCAAGATTTGATTACAGAACGACAGACAACGGGACAGGTGAAACTAAATAAAAGCTTGTAAAATAGTAATGCTGAAAAATGCGACCGAGTTAAATGCATAGCGACAGTAACATCGTATCGATGTCAAAATCTTCTTTTTTATTGCCGTTCTTTTTCTACGGTCCGAATGTCGTAAATCCTAAACATAAGCTATATTAAGATATTATCTCCTTCCTCACATTAATAACTCTACTAACATTATAAACGAGAAAATTGTATAGATGGATGAAAACTGTACAATAATATAGCTTTTACATCAGAATAGCACATAGGCTACAAATTTTAAAGATATATAAAACACTAATATAAGCTACTTGTTTGATTCTATTCATTATTGATTGCAAAACTTTTTAAAATAATTTTATTTGTTTTAAAACAAAACACATGCGCTGTCTCTTTTACTCACACATTATTTATATATATGCGTATCGTTTATTCCCTCTAATATGGGATTGGGTTTAAACGTCAAGAAAAAACAAAAGAAGATCAACACACAAGAAATTTTTCGCTAATGGCGCGCATGCAAATTATATGACGCAGTAAAAGAAAATTAATAATAGTGTGGAAGGTTAATGAAAAACTAAAGAAAAACGTACAAGGGGTAAGCTTAGCAATATTTATTATATATTTTCATTTGTAACAATATTTTATGGTAAAAGAACAATTCTTACTTATCTCTTACATTGATATTTTAACTACCGGACGCCGGCAAACAAATTTTAAAACCAGCGACCTAAAATAACTACATATTTTAACTACATTAGGGGGAATCTTATCCAAAGTTACTACCGAGGAAGAATTAGTTAACACTACTAATCCTGCGCAGACGAAGGGGGGGCGAGGGATGGCCGGGTCCAACCTGGCGGGCCGCTTCTTTAAGTGGGGGTGGTTGTCATCCAGGAGGAGGATGGCCGGAAACATCTAGCGGCCACTTTCGTAGTGGCACGATGTCGCCATTGCCAACGGAGTCGTGATAGTTGTCCGCAAGGGTCCCCTTGGCCTCGTCAGGGCGCGATGCAGCTCTCCTTCGGAATAACGCGATGCAGCTCTCCTTCGGGATGACGCGCTTGCAGACGCCCAGGCGTAATGGGGGAATCACTAACGTTTTTAGTGGGTAGACCTCCCCCTTCTGGGGAGGAGAACGCCATATAACTGCCGGCTCTCAGGGTATGCAATTCAATACATTTTCCACAGCGGAACAAAAAAAAGATCGGGCCTTTTTTGTTCCGCTAAAAGATAATTAAAATAGACGGTTTCCTAAATTACATGTTAATATAATTATACAGTAGTTATTAATTAAAATATCCAAATTTTCTATTTGATTAAGCCGGAAAATTTACCCATTCTAAATAATAGATAAAAATATCAACATTAAGAAAGTAAATTAATTTAGTTCATTTGACACTTAACTTTGTTTCTAACGCCTTGAGTTATTCAAGTCAAAAGCTGAACTTTGCGTTAAGTCTGGCAGCTAACTTCAGACCGGTCCGAATCTAACAGCTAACAGCATCGGAGAGTAAAAACCACAGGCATAATTTCAAACATAATATGTTATGAAAGTCGCTACGCTATTTCAATGCTATTTAACTCTAATAGCTTTAGCGTTCATAGCGTAAGCTGTAAATTAATTCGCGTGGACATGCACTATTAGCGTTCCCGGATTACCCGCTCGTGGAATTAGCTCAGCAATTAAGCCCGGGAACTTTTTACACTCCCCTTGTTTTGTAGAGTTAAATGAATTCATAACGCAGATGTTTTCTGTTTATTGGGTTGAATTCAGTATTAACTAAACATGTTATGATTTTAACAGTAACAAAATTCTTAGAGTCTCTAGTCATATTTCTGGAAATGGGTCAATGGATTCCGACGCGGCATATTCTTAACCATCTATCGTAGTCTCAAGACGAAGGTATTTTTTTTTTATACTACAACGGTAGCAAAAAGGCTTACGGCCTGCCTGATGGTAAGCAGTCACCGTCGCCTATGGACGCTTGCAACACTAGGGGCATCACAAACGCTTTGCCGACCTTTTTAAAAACCTATTTACTCCCTTTTTGAAGAACCCCATACTGTAATCCCCCGGGAAAGCCTCAGCAGGGAGCTCGTTCCACAATCAGAGCGTGCGAGGAAGGAAATTACGTTGAAACCGCACTGTGTGTGACCATTTAGGCTCCAGTATGTGAGGATGAACACCCTGCCGATGGCGATGGCGGTCTTTGATTTGTACGTGTTAGCAACGATGAATGTAGGCACACAAATCTAGCCTCACTTAATAGGCCTCATAAGCAGACTCAAAGTCACCCAAACGGTTATAGACATGGCTACTTTGAGGTTTTCTGGGTAATCCAATCAGAAATTATTAAATGACATTAAAGACTTGCTTGTTCACAGATATACGAGTAAATCAAATATCAAAAATAGTCTTATGAAAAAGTTTATTGTACTGTTACGGAATACTTAAATGATAACTAGAGATCGGATAATCGGATGCATATTTACCTAAAGTTAATTTTTGGCTCACAAATTATGGAAGCGGCTTTTTAAAATACATTTTGTTAAATAAAAATCCCGGGAAAATACGGGACTGCAAATTTAACGTAGTGATATTGTTTGAAAATTACTAAATTAGCACGCGGTATTTATTTTCAAAAGACCGAGACTCCGGGTTCATTTATACAACTATGCATACGTATTTACCAAAATGTTCTACAGTACCGGAATCCCGGGATTCTTATTTATGGAAATAAAATAAAAAGACAGTTCCATACTTTGTCAAAAACTAAATTAGGTAAATAAATAAACATCCGGCTATCCAATTCCGCAATCCCGGGATTTTTATTTAACAAAACAATAGAAAGCCGTTTCCATACTTTGTCATAAACTAACTTTAGGTAAATATGCATCCGATTATCCGATCTCTAGTTATTACAATGTTTGGGTCTAATTTTAATTACTCAATAGTTACGTTGCACAATATTTTGATTATAGTAAATAACAAAATGAAACTATAGTTTTTACTAGCTGTTGCCCGCGACTTCGTCTGCGTAAATTTCGAGTTGAATGTTATTGATACACAAATCATATTAATATACGATTTTACCGATTAAAATATCTAGTGATTTATGAAAAAAACTAACATGCGTAATGAAACTGATTTACACTTAAATATTTTTTCTGTTCTATTATATGTATAGATTAAGCGTGAAGAGGTAATAAACAAACAAACTTTCGCATTTATCATATTATTTTGATAAAAACTGGTTTCGTTTCATCGTATTTTGGTTCCCTGTTCCATCTCACTGCCCACGAACATGCTAAACGTGGCCTTTGGGGTCTTATAACCTGTGGCTCTGTCTACCCCGCAGGGGATAAAGACGTTATCTTATGTATGTATTGTATCATGATGATGAATTGTCTTTAGATTTTAAATTTCCCATGTAACTTATGTAAGAATGGTGTACATTATAATTCGCAATATTATCATGCCTTGACTTCATTAAAATGACGATAACTTTTTTATTTAATGAACTGATTTTGATGAAACAAAGTTTAGATATTATTCTGAGTTAAAACAAAGCAAATAGTGAAAGTTTCAAGCAAATCGGTTCAGTACTTTCGGAGATAAACGTGAACAAACATACAGACAGACAGACAGACGGACAAAAAATTCCAAAAAATTTTTTTTG